>LOEQ01004602.1:120617-132231 GCA_001685075.1 Bramus lutescens
ACACACACACACACACACACACACACACACGTACACATGCACACACATCCCACAGAATTCTTTCAGGTTCAATTTCTATTTCACAAACTAGAAAACATTCAGATAATACAGACTAAGAAATGTCCTTCAGGTAATGAAACTGCTAAACTGTGAAGCCAGAATGAGAATAAAGATCCATGTCAATGAAAAGCCTGCTCAATTTCTCTAAGCCTAAGGCCTTATATTCACAAAATTGGCAACATCTGGCCTTCAAGACAATTCCCAGAATATGTTTGCTGACACACAGAATGCCCAGTAGTCAAGCTTGGGGTCCAAACTCAGGCAAACAGGGTACAATTGACCATGAGATGTCTTCCTGAAGAGGCTTTGCCTACCCCAGGTTTTAGCCTACGCACTCCCCAAGGCACAACTGCTGGTACTGGTCTCACATCACACAGATCCAAGCACAAACCCCAAAGCTGTATCTGCCCATAACTACCCCATCATAGGAGCCAGACCACACGGATACTGTTAGTCTTTCCCAATCTCATTTAGGTTTTCTACAAATTGTCCCTTATAGTTGTCAAGGGAGTCACTTTGCTTTGATGAAGTCATCATGAGGCTGACAAGTATAAAATGATACACAGGGTTAGAGCACAAGCCCCACAGTCTGCTGGAATCCTCAAAGTCCAGGGTGGTCATTACTGTTCCCTCGTGCCTCAGACTAACGCCTCTCTAGCTCACATCTACCTGTCCACACGGCTGCTGGAGGACTGGGTGTGATGACGTGTGAAGCACTGACGAACAAAGACGGCCATTACGGAGCCCCAGCACTGCTAAAGACTAGGATGCCAGGGTTTGGCTTAAAGGCTCCGCTGGGAGTGGACGTTGTGCTCCCTACTGGAAGCAGCAGCATTCTGAACAGGCAGCTCAATCTTTGGAGTGTCAACTTCTCCAACTGTCTCAGACATTAAAAGAAAAAAGGTCAATCAAACAGAAAGGAAGGATACACAAATGAAGAAAGTGGCTTGTAATGCTTCCTAAGTCACTACTGTAGCTGTGGCTTAGATGGCAGGCTGATGACGAATGTGGGGTAATTAGGGTTCACACATGCAAAGCACTTCCACTGGCCTGCCATTTAGTACAAAATAAATGCTGACTGTTGTTTCTACCCCATTGTTATAATTAAGATTATAAAGCCTCATTTCAGATGTAATAATTGCTTTGTCTAATAAAAATGTTTTAAATGCCAAAAAAGGATACCAGTTGCCTCCTAAAGCCCCTTTTACGGTGAAATACTTCTAATGTCACCTCCACTACAGATGGTATGAACATACTGGCGAGTACTTTGTCAAATCAAAGAGAAGAAACTGATCTCAGGGCACCATGCAGCCTATCTCCTTGCATTAAGGCCACACTATCATACTCAGCTAATAAAAATGATTATTTTCAATGACTCAAGTATTAAACTTGGACTGTACTCCAACACATCTGCCAGAAAGCTTTTATTCTACGTGTAAAGTTATTCTCCTCAGAGAGGCTCTGTATCCTTCCTTTCTTCTGTTTGCCACAGAGAAGAACATACCAGAGAGCATCAGATGCCTGTGCCAAAGAGATCCTCCTTTCTTAAGGGTGGACCCACTGTAGCCACAACTGTTGGACAGGTTCGAGAATCACTCAAGAGGCAACCCGGTTGGCACAGCTGTGAGAAATCACCTACACTAGGTTAGATAAAGTGGAAAGACTGAGTCTAAATGTGGGCAGTGCCATTCCATGGACTGGGGTCAGGAATGAAAAGGAAAAGGCAAATTGAGCACCAGCATCCATCATTATCAACTTCCTGATTATGGATGCCATGTGAACTGCTACCACAATGCTTTCCTCTTCAAACCAGGAGCCAAATTAACCCGTAAATTGCTTTTGTCAGGGTATTTTATGACAGTAATAGGAACATATTAATACACTTGGGATATAGCAAGCAAACAGTTTGGAGGACAGTAGTCGTGGAGGCACCTTGTTTTAAATGATGCACTGGGCTAGGTCATCTACACATACTATCTTCCCCAGTGACTTGGTTATTCCATTTCATAAATTTAGTTTGAAAGCAACACCTGTCTACCATTTAACACACACACAGCTCCCACACTATGCTGTGTGAGATGAACTTGATGGCTGTTTAGCATCTTCTTCATTCTAAGCTCGTTTAACTGAAACATAGCACCCACTATTTGCCAATGTTGGGAATGCAACAGAAAACACGATTTGGTTTTTGGTTTAATCCTTCATGCAAATCAGACAACTGAGTGAGTATCCCCAGTGTGATCCTATAAAGCCATGGAACTCAGAGTTGTGTAGAACCGGGGGTGGGGAGAGGTTAGGGGCACTGCCCAAGCTGTTTTAGGGGACACAGGAAGGTTTCTAGGAAGAAGAAAGGCCTGCACTGACAAGTAAGGAAAAGGCCAGACAAAGGAAAAGAACATGCTAACTGAAGACATACAACAGATGTGGAATGAGGAAGCAGCCTCGGAGACACAAAGTTATCTTTCGAGGACCCATGGTAAGGCCTGAGTTGGGAAGAAGCCCAGTTACTCTGACTTGTTTTTTTTATTACCATCCAGTTTAAGCATCAGTCACGATGGTCTAATCTGTGATAGGGCTGAGTGTTGTAAAACAAAGGCATGGCACTTCTGGCATCAAAGGAGATTACTGGAATTAAAAATCTCATGATCAAATCTAACAGGAAAAGCCAAAGACACTTCCGAGGTA
Organism: Bramus lutescens; assembly: GCA_001685075.1. Lineage (NCBI taxonomy): Eukaryota > Metazoa > Chordata > Mammalia > Rodentia > Cricetidae > Bramus > Bramus lutescens. The sequence goes on from LOEQ01004602.1 coordinate 123,363, forward strand.
CAGGACACAGCCCTCTCTGGGTCACATACCCAGGAAAACAGGCACCCATTTTGTTTGTTTGTTTGTTTGTTTCAGATAGGTTTAAATCCCTCTGCTGTAAGTACACTCTATTTTAGCAAAAGAAAAGACTAAAATAAAAAAATCATTTGTGTGTCAAGGGAGAAAACCACCAATAGGATAGGCTGCCTTCACAATATATGTTTCTCCTTTTTACTGAAAGGTTTATTTTTATTATATCAGTATTCTGCTAGCATGTATATTTATGTTTGGTACCTTCAGAGGTTAAAAAAAGGCATTAGATTTCCTAGAAGTGAAGTTACAGAAGGTTGTAAGCTGCCTTGTGGCTGCTGAGAACCAACCTGTGTCATGATCTGCAAGAGTGGCCAGTGCTCTTTAATCAGAGTCATTTCTCCAGCCTCACTTCCTCTGAAGATGCAAACTCCTGACACAGCTGGACTAGGGACTGAGGGTGGGGGCAGGACAACGCATCAGTCCAAACCCTCTGCTTCTTAGCTCCTTTTGCAGATGCAGTCACTTTTGAGACAGAAGCTCTCAGGGAGGGAGCTGTTCTAACCATCAGGATGGAAAGTAGAGCTAAAGGTGACAGCACAGGGAGCCTAGACTCCAGGCTATGGCACTGTCCTCTCACTAGCCTGCAGCTGCTTCCACTCAGCTTTGAGAAAAAGCAACCCCTGGTTGGGCTGATTCCTGGTAACAGAGCTCAAAGGATCTGAGCGTCTGTGCCTCTGTCCTGACCCAGAGACCAGGCTATGCTCCATATAGAAGAAAGGGTCCTCCTGTGCTTCCTACCTAGAGGATGTAGATGGTACCACACAATTAGAAAAAAATGAGTTGTAACTAGATTCCTAGGGGACAAACATGTAAAGGATAACAATCCTTTGTTGGTAAGACCTCTGACCGCAGGTCGCACAGGTGTCCCCGTACAGAGTTGGGCAATGCTCCACATGTGAGTTTCATAAAAAACACATAGGAAGCACCACCAGGGTGCAAAGCAAGGCCATATAGACTCACTCTCCTACCCAACCAAGTCTTCATCTTAAACTGAGGTTCATGTTACTGTGTCCACTTCAGAAGACGAGATCAAGGAAACCGTCATCATTAAGCAAGCTTTAGAGGCAAACAGGCAAGAATCTAGGCTTCAGCTTTCTTTGTGTAAATTTAGGCAAAGTTATTTCTATTTTCTCATTAGAAACATTGTTTGGAAATGCATCTTGCTTGAGAGTGCTGTAAGGTCTAAGTAAAACAGAGCAGTCCTCAAAGACACTGCTGACAGTATTATAGCAGTACATTCTTTCTCCATGCCAACATTCACTGCTAAGAGCAAAGCGCTTACACATAGTGGCACAAGCCTAATGAAAGCAACAACGGTGGACAATGTCTTATACTGGCTGCACCTAATTGCCACTTCCTAAATGCACTGCATTTCCAGGAATAGAAGCACTCCCTATTCTGTCATCCCAGAAGTTAAACATATAGTTCACAAGGACACTGTGTAGCTGCTCAGGCTCACATAGTCAATGGCAGAAACAGGATCAACAATATACCTTTCTGCACACACCACTCAAACCCCACAACAGGATTTTTCCAGACAGAAACAACAGAAAGATGCTAGACAGAGAAGTATGGTACACCAGCCTCAGAGGTGTTGAACAGAGGAGAGGGGTTCAAGAGTCGTTCTGGAGAAACAGGAGGCTCAAAAGAATGGTATATGTGTTCAAGTTCAAAAACAATAAAATCATTTGGGGGAGATATCAGAGTTGAGGGGGAGAGCCTCCATGTGCTCTGTGGCATAATGGAGATCAAAGTTGAATGCATATCAAGCTGCATTATTGAGACAATCTAATATGCAGTGGGTGGTAATGTGCACTCTTGGCATTGAGGTCTGTGGCTATTGCATAGTGCCAGAAATGCTCTATCAACATTTTATAGCTGGTTTAGTGTTCTATTGGCTCGCTTGTCAATCTTGAACGTGTTTTTACTGGTAAGCCTTCTATCTGCTCAACTGGAAAAGCCTGCAGTTTTGATGTAATGATTTTTACAGAGAGTAGGAGGTAGGGATAGGGGATTGACATCTAAATATCTTCTCTATAGTCCAGGATCATAAGTTATCTCCATTTAATAGCCATCATTATACACTATATGTTAATGCTATTATCATTATATGCTACATACCGATGTTGTCAGTACATAAGAACTGAGCAGTTTGACCAGACTTATGTCTAAGAAGCTTCACACATTCCTAGTGAGATCTGTAAACAGTACTCCCACTTTAAAAACAGCTGGGTTGCTCAGCCTTCCCTTCCACCATACATAATACAAACATCTCAAGTTCTCTATTCAGGGTGGGCTATCCTTGAAAGTGTCATCTTCCTGACTTATCCATCCACACACTGGGCATACAGGCATGTATCACTGTGTCTGGCAACAGTAGGAAATGTTCTTCAAAGGTTAATGTAGTACTTTCAAAGTCCCAGTTACCTACAAGTCACCACAAAGACTTGAGTGAAAATGCTCACGGCAGCATTCTCCAAAGTACAACGGGCACAACCCAGTAACCACCACTACCAAGTCAACAAGCCAAAGGTAGACCTGTATGAGGAACCTCACTCAGCAATAAAAAAGAAAGTGATACATGCTTCATGTGAATTGGTCTAAAAATGCAACAATATATGAAACCATGAGAAATAAGAGATCACTTGGAGAATGTGGTTATATATGAAAGATGCAGAAGAAGGAAAGCTACAATCTAAGGCTGCATGGGACAGAGGGTAAGAAAGGCTAAGAAAAATGGGTATAAATAAGCTAACTGGAGGGCTAGAAATGTTTTAAAGTGACTTCACAAACTGGGCATATATGAAAATAATTAAATTTTAACTTAAATAGTGAATTTTCTGTCATGTTAAAAAGAATATGCTCCATATACAACACACACTTGTATGAAAATATCCTTAAGTAGCCAGACCATGTACACTGAATAAATGCAATGAAAATTAAAAGACATTAAAAAAGGAAATAAAGACTAGGGCTAGAAAGATAGTCACTGGTTAAGAGCACTCGCTCCTCTTCCAGAGGCCTCAGGTTCAATTCCCAGCACCAACATGGTAGCTTACAACCACCTATAACTCCAATTCCAGGAGATCCAACACCCACTCTGGCCCCTGGGCACCAGACATGCATGTAATACACAGACATAACTGTAGGCAAGAAACCCATACACATAAATTAAAATAAAAACAATATCTAAAAATTGTTCCTAAGTATTTTGCTTGTTTGTTGGTTGGTTTGTCTGTTTTGGTTTGTCAAGACAGGGGTCTTTGTGTAGCCCTAGCTAGCCCAGAAGTGGCTCTGTAAATCAGACTTGAACTCACAGAGATCCATCTGCCTTTGCCTCCCAAGTGCTGGGATTAAAGGCAGGTGCTACCACTGCTTAGTATTTAGTGTTTGGTGCTGTTAATGTGGTTTCTTAAAGTGCTAAGATATTAGTTGCTGATAAAAAGAAATATGTGATTTGCATATTGTGTACTATGCAACCAAATCATTTATCAGTTCCAGTAAGTTTTCAGCCAAACCATCAGTAAGAAACAGCCTTGGGGAATAATGTCATCTCTTCTAATCTGGTCCCTTCAGGTCTATTCCTCTACTTTCTTCTCCTGCCCTTGCTACTCTGAGAGGCCCTCAGCACCACCAGGGAAAAAGTGGTGTCTGGGAAGGCAGCACAATCTACTTGGCAGGAAAGGAGGAGATATTTTACATATGATGTTTCAGTTGGCTGTTTTTTTTTAATCACTTAAAGTTTTTTCTTGGAAATGAATTTCATCAAGTCAACAGAAATTATTTCCTATTTGTCCTGATTTATACTTGTCATTGTCAATGTATATAAGTTCTATAAAGTAGATCCCACCAACCATGGAAATGATCACGGGATCATTTCCTATGGTGAAGTGCAGGATTCCCATTTTAATCCACCCTTTCAGTAACGAGGCAAATTTATTTATAGAAATAAATCTTTGCTTTCATACACTATTGCCCTTTAGTTGATGCTTTGGTAGATGAGTTTTACATGTATAATTATAAGTGACTACCGTCTGCAGTTACTTGGGTTTGTTTTACATGTATAATCGTAAGTGACTATCATCTGTAGTTACTTGGTGTTTTTTTACATGTATGACCATAAGTGACTACCATCAGCAGCAACTTGGGTTTTTTTTTTTTCTTTCAATGCCTCTTTCTGATGTGGGGGTCAGGTTTGGTGCAATGGCCTCAGAAAATAAGCTGGAAATCTACCCTGATTTTCCTACTTCCAGAAGGACTGACTGGCAGCAGAGGGGAACTTTAGCAAAACCTTATGGGATTGCTAGGCAAGCACCCAACTGGCATTTCCAGCCTTTCCTTACAACTCTTTTCATTGGGAATTGTGCTTTCTGAATATTATCTTTTAGAATCTCATTATCCCCAATTTTAAACTTTTTCAGGAGTGTGACATGGGAGATTTTGACCCAAACAGGTATCAACACTTGGGATTATGGTGTCCAGGACGGTGCCATTTAATATTATAATTGACCCTCATGATCAAATAGCATATGTTGTCCTGCTCCACCATTCAATTCCTTTGCCTTGCCCACCGTAAGCACCTTCAGTTAAACCCAGTGTTTCTTTGAAACATTGTCAGTCTTTGTCTGTGTTGACATTTTCTTACTGTCTGGCACCACAGGTTGTTTTGGATTTCTGTGTATTTCCTACTTCCTTATTATTTCCTGTTTGGTCTCAAATCTGGGACAAAAGGCTGAGGTACCTATTTAACATATCAAAGTGGATTCTGGCCACCAGGTTCTCCCAGCATCCCTCAGTCCCAGTCCAGAAATAACTGGAAACTTAGAAACAGTTACAGCTGCAGAGAGCATTCCTTGGTCTGGGCGGTGGTTGTGTTTCTGTCTGTTTGCTACAGATTACTATAAACAAAGCAGCTAACATGAGTGATTTACGTGACAGAGTCCCCTCTGAGTTAAAATCAAGGGGCAAAGGTCATATTCCTTCTTGGAGACTCCAGGGAAGAATATGTACCCACCCCCTTCTGTTCAGCCTCAGGCCACTCATATGTGTCTGCAGCCCCTCCTTCTATCCTCAAAGTCAGCAGTGTTCATTCATCTTTGCCTTTCGTACACGGCTACACATTCTCTGGATTTTCTACTGTGTGACTGTAATAAACCTACCAGATACTACAGAGGGTAATTTTCTCAACTCAGTTCTTTACATTAACATATATGCAAAGTCCCACCTGCAATGTAATAAAGGTGACATGCTTCTAGTGTGGGGGACCGGGGCCTGGACACCTTTGGCAGTTACTACTCTACTGAACATAGCTGCTGCCACAGCAATCAACACTCTCCTAGAACATCACAGTTATTTTACAATTTTTAATTATGTGGTTATGTGTATGTGATTACACGTGAGTCCAGCTGCCTTTGGGGGCCCAAGAAGGAGCTGGATCCCTTGGAGGTGGCTAAGTAGTTGTGAATTGCCCAACATAGGTGCTAGTAACTAAGCTCAGTCTTCTTCAAGAGCAGTCCATGAAGTCACCTCTCCAGCCCCACAGATTTCAGTTAGCTTTATAGAGTTCTTTTTGAGACAGGGTCTCACTATGTAATCATAGATGGCCTAAAACTTCCTGTGTAGACCTGGCTGGCTTAGAACTCACAGACATAGAGATCTGCTTGCCTCTGCAACCCAACTGACTCACTTTGAAGGTTTAAATGTATATGTCACTTCAATCTTATTGCTATTACACTTGGTTAAGAAATTTCTATAACATACTCTTTAAAAGTTCTTATAACAAACTGCTTAACAGTATCTCAAAGGGAAATGCAAAGCTTTCTATTGAGAAGATTTTGGAGTCATGAGTTCAAACAGAAGAAAATCTTAGCACTTAGGAGGGCAGGAGGCAGGAAACACCATCGTTCCTGATCTTCCACACAGACTACTGTTCTCACAGATGCCTTTTACTCAGCCAAGCTCTGAAGAGCTTTCAAATCTTAAATCATTGTTCCCAACAAAGCTGAACCTGCCTAACTCATTCACAACTGTCACCACTTTGTTCATCAAATCTTCTTTAGCACCCAGGGCACATTTTAGCACTCCGTCAGTACCCTGTGGACATCGCTGAACAAATGAATACATGATGCTGGGAATTTATTTCTTGGAGAAGCGAATATTTACCTAGCAACTATTTACTAGACATTGCACAGAGTTCTTCCAATATGTGCACAACCCCATTTATATGCTGTTTACTAGTCAGCAGGAATGGCGCTCAAATCATGGCTGCTTGCGGAAAGCTTCTGTAGAGTCAGTCGGAAAACAAAGCTCCAGCTAGCTGACCTGCTCTGCGACCCTGACTGGACGATAATAAAGAGGTGTTTGTTCAGACACACGTTTTGTGATTGTTGCACAGGCTTCTGTGGAACCAGGTGGAGAGCACATCACTGTTCTTACTTCCAGCGACAGTCCTTCGTGTTCCCAATAAAGAAAACTACCAGCAGACACTTAGATGTTATCCAGTCCAAGAAACCTCACATCAAATTGTGCCTTAATTTGAATATGTAAATGAGCCTCCGAACAATTCTTTCTGAAGCTACCCTGTTTCCACACAGGAACTTGTGCCTGTTCTAATAGGTAGCTGCTACTCTAATAAAGCACAGGTTCCATAACTTACCCTGTCACAACGAATAAACAGTAGGTCAGTGATTCAAATCCAGGCAGAAAGACTAGCCTAGCCACGACAGGAAAAAAACACTGTCATTTTAATCAATGAAGTATTGATTCAGCCTTACCTGAGACACTTTTATCTCTACTACTTTTGCTAAGTTTAAATGCATAGTTATTTCCCTACATGCAAAAATATTCAAATAATATAACATGTGTCTAAGCTTAGCAGTACTAAGAACACCACCAATACTTTTTACTGATCATTTTTAAAAGACTGCAATTGAATCAAGTGACTCTATCTTTTTAACTTCATGATCAACATAAATTCGTGTTCCTGAGGTATAGGAGTGACCTCAGTATAGTGTTTCTAAGTGACAGATTAGGAAGACAGGAAAGTTTTTGTGATTAATTCCTACTCTTCTGTATGTCTTTTAGTCCCTGGTCTTCTACAAAACATTAAATAAAAACATCAGAGTAGGAAATAGGTGGTATAAAGTAGAGAGCATTATTGCTTTTAACTGTTCATCATAGACCAAGTCACATAGAGAAGCTGTATGGAAGACAACCAGGGAGGCAACCTAAGCATCTCAGCAGTCACCAGTAGCAAGCATAGGCAAATAATTACACATGCCAGAAGTAAGGCAAGAAATAGCCGAGACACAGAGAACACGGTGCCACAGAAGGATAAGGCATTCTCTCCTCCACCCCCGCAGCTATACGCAGTAGATGAGGGAGCTGTGTGTTCCCATTTTGTAGATGAGGCTATTGAGATGAGGGTTGTAACACAAGACAGCTGCTACACAGAGGGTTGTGCCAGATTCCTAAGCAACCACACTTCAACTTTGCTGAACATCCTTCCTGAATTTTCGTAATGCTGGGAACATATACTGTTGTACATTTAACAGCAGAGAATGCCAAAGATAAAACTATAACCCATTTACTTAAAAAAGTAAAATCTATCATGAAAAATATATTTGTAATTAATGACAACAACTACCAGCTGTGTGGTGGGCTATCAGAATAAAAAACATTATATACAATAATGTAGGCGCTTCCCTTCAACCTATATCCTGAAATCAACACATCCCAAAGAAATTTTACCCCCAATTGCATTACCCACTGAAAGTAGTTATATCACAATCTATCTCAATAGGGCAAGTGGTGACCTTCTTCACCTGGATGCTCCCTCACAGAGCTCTTAACTGTGCCCCCTCACTGCTCTCTTACTGCCCCAGTCTCTCTCACAGAGCTCTTAGCATTAAGCACTCACAGTGGCACAGTTAAGTCTAGGCACATCTACAAATACAACTTTCTTAAAAGGCCCACACCACTGCTTGTCCTGCCTTTTTCCTTAGTCTCTCTCCCTCCCTCCTCTCCTGTTATCTAAATCTAAGTATATACTATTCTTTCTTTAAAAATAAAAACCTACAATATTACTTGTCCAAAACCAGCTGACCTGTTTGAACATGCCTGAAAAGGGGAGTGAGGATGGGGGAAAGAAATAGACAAGAGACGGAAGATAGAGCTGGGAGGGCATCCAATGAATACTCTGTCTGCCCAAACTTATTTCTCATACCCTTATACACCCCAAGCAAAAGGGGAGGGCAAAAGACTTCCTTACCATCATATAAGGAACAAACGAATGTGATTACATCCTTAATTTTCACAGCATCCAGTAACCACACGTTAGATTGAATATCCAGTTATCAGAACTTGAGGATCAAGAGTAGATTTGAACTCTCTGACCTTAAATCAAGATGAAATGGAGTCAAACCTGTGGGCTCTCACAATTACTTATGCCCTTCCTTTTACCAGGTAATATTAATTTTGTTTAAAGAGATTCCATGAATGTAAAACTTAGTAGGAAAACTCTTTCATAAACCAACAGAAATACATTTTAAGGCTGTATGAGACAAAGAAAAGGCATGAAGAGTTCTGCTAAGCAGAGGAGAGGGCGCCTGAATTGGCCCCATCCTATAGCCACACTGATGAATATCTTGTATATCACCACAGAACCCTCAGCTGGCAATGGACGGAGACAGAGACAGAGACCTATACTGGAGCACTGGACTGAGCTCCCAAGGCCCAGATGAAGAGAAGGAGGGAGAACATGAGCAAGGAAGTCAGGACTGTGAGGGGTGCGCCCACC
>LOEQ01004602.1:137995-154865 GCA_001685075.1 Bramus lutescens
GAGGACCTTGGACTTCCCACAGGGCAGGGAACCCTGACTGCTCTTAGAACTGGATGGGGAGGGGAGGGAAATGGGAGGAGGGGAGGAGGTTGAAATTTTTAATAAAAAATAATAAATAGAAAAATTATCTTTTTCCAGTTAATATAAAAATACAAAAAAGCTGTGGTTTAAGTGAGGCTCTGCTGATTAAGACAATTCAGATCTGATAAAGCAAGGTTACAGGACACAATTCTTAAGATTTCCAAAAGTGTTCAATACCAGGGTTTTCAATGTTTTATGGGTTAGGTTTTTAATCTCTGACAAAATACCTATCAAAACAACTTAAGGGGACAATGGCTTGGCTTAGTAGACTGTTTCAGAGCTTTTGAACATCACTGGGCCCCCATGGCAGGCAGCACATCAAGACAGCAGTAGCCTGTGAGGAGGAGGATTCTACCTGAAGGTAGCAGGGAAGCAGGGAGCTAGAGTGGGGACATGGACAGGATGCTCCTAAGGACCTACCCACAATTCCCCATTTCCTCTAGTGAGGCCCCACCTCCTAAGTAAGGTTCAAAGTCTGCACGAGCAGCCATGGCATAGGAGCCTTCTGAGGAAAACACCAACACCAGAACATCAAAATTGGGAATACAATGGTGATTAGTAAAAGCAGCTGAAATCAAACAAGGAAGGAAGGAGGATGAATTATGGGCCAAGAGGGCTTTACACACTTGGTGGGCCCTGAGTTGAATTTCAGACAAGCTCTCTGAACCTATGTAAATGATGGCATCTCAAGGTTTAGTTTAGCAGTATTTTAGGGGATATTAAGAAGGGAGGGATGATTTCCATGCTGACACTAGAGATATTCTGCTTCATATCAGGCTCCCAACTTTTAGACACATGCTGCACATGCATCATAGTGTAGTACCTATGTGGCATGCATACCCTCCCCCTAAAATTCTATTCTGAACATCTGGGCCCCAAAACCCCTAATCATGACTGTGACTGAAGATAGGACCTTCAAAAGGGTAATTTAAGTTGAAACGAAGCCTAAGAATGGGTTCTGATCCACTCTGATCAATGTTATCCTAAGACAAACCTTGAATACACAAAGACACCAAGGATGTATTCACACAGGAAATACACTGAGAGGATACAGAGGACATACCTGCCAACCAGAGAGGAAGGCTCCGGTGGAAAAGGAGTTACTGTCATGCTGACTTTGAGACTCACTTTCAGAACTATGAGATAACAGTACTGTAGTATTTTATTACATACTAATAGAAAAAAACCCATTTCTTTGGACAGCTGCGCAAAAAAGCATTCTCATTTTAATTTAATAAAAAACAGCAGGTTACATAAGTCTAGTTTATGCCATGCAGACCAAGGTTCACTGGCTTCTGTTTCACAGTTGAATGATGTTTGGCAACTAATCTAATTGTTTGAACCAGTTTCTTCTCCAAGAAGTGCATGTTCTACATGGCTAGGCTCCTTCTGCACTATGCATGCATTCAAGTCTCACGGGTTTTGCTACTGGATATGGTCAGCTGCAGCACTGAAAACCTCACTTCAGAGAAGGTGGCTGCACTGGCCTGTAAGCCGTTTCCTTTAGCGAGTCTTTCCTGACACTTAAGGGTTTATATTTATAGTGCTGCAGCCTCTTAACTGATTTTGTCCCTAGCTATGCTAAGCATCTGCCAATCCAGCTCCTCTATACTATTGGCTAATTAATTTCTCTAGATTCAAGTTTAAATACGCCATTCTCTCAGCTCCCTACTGCTTCCAAGTCTTACGTTTCAGCTCCCAGAGAGAATCTTCCATCCGAATTACACTATGAATGCTCTCCACACAAGGTATTTTGCTGTTGTTTGGTGTCCCTTGTGCCTGCCTTACCTTGGTAAGTAGTTCTTTCCCTAACCATCATCTGGGAACTCTCCTTATTCTTTATTCTCTCAGATATATTCATAAATTCCAAAATCTGTAATTTTGTAGTCTTTCCAAGGAAAACATGAAACTTTACATCTGTTTCCTTATAGCCAGTGAGCTTCTCTATGACAGCTCTATGAGTCTCAGGCCTCAAACCCTAAGAGCAGTGCAGAGCATATGGTAAACATTCAAGAACCACTGACTGAATGAATGACCAAAGGACCAAAGGAGTGCTTCCCATCGTCTTTACGGATTACCAGAACATTTAAACTGAAAAGATCACAAGCTCCATCAGCTCAGACCCAACTCTTGGCCATTGTCCTTTAGACTGAGTGAGTCATGTAGGTAATGTTTTAAATTCCAATAAACTCCTATCCTGATTTAGACTACCTATAAGTCACTTGCTTTCGTTCTGTCTGCTTACCAAAGACTCACTATGACATTACTGTCCTAATAGTAAGGGCTTTAAATCTGGTTCTTTAAGGTAGTTCGGGAAACACTCTGGACTGGAGTCTTGCGTGGTGGTGGACTAAATAAAAGAACAATGTGTTTGTTTTCTTCTCTATTACCTATGGTAACTATGCAGGATGGGACTGGTTCCCAAGAAAAACCAAAATGAAAACATAAGAAGGCCACTTCCATCCCCTTGACACATAGCCTCCTGGTGCAGACCCAGCATCCTCCAAGTTCTTTCCTGCTGCCCGTTTCAGACTTCTTTCTAGGCCGCCTCTGTGCCTTTGTGACTCCACTGACCCGCAGAACAACTCTAACAGGGACCCACACATACCACACTAGAATGGGACCCAGAATTTCTCTCTAGGAGGTTCCTCACAATCACACTTAGCCAGGACCCAGAGGGGCAATAGAAACCACAGGACAGACCTAACAAAAAGGAGACCAGGTAACTACAAGAAGAAACAATTCAAACACCAGAACTGCAGATGCCTAGATCACAGCTCAAAAAACACAAAGATGAACAACCAAGGCAGTATGTCTCCTCCAGAAACCAACAGACTTATTACAATATGCCCTGAGAAAGTAATTAAACTGAAGCACAAGACAAGGACTTCAAAACAACAAGAACCATAAAGAAGACTTGAATAAAGCCCTTAAAGAAGACCATGAAAGCACAAACAATGGAATGAAATAAAGAAAACAATTCAAGACATGAAAATAGAATTTAACAAAGAAATAGAATCACCAAAGAAAACCCAGAGTGAGATAAAACTAAAAATGAAAGACAGGCTGTCAAACAAACAATTCAGAGGAAGCTTCACCAGAGACATGGAAGAGTCTCATGCCTTGACGATGGGGTAGAATAAATGGATAATTCAATTGAAGAAAATGGTGTGTGTGTGTGTGTGTGTGTGTGTGTGTGTGTATTTAAAAACTACAAACACAAAATATCCATGAAATCTAGAATATTTTGAAAAGACCAAACTTGTAGATAATAGAGATAGATAGAGGGGGTAAAAAAAAATACAACCAAAGTCAAAGGCACAGAATATTTTCAATAAAATCATAAAAGAAAATTTACCTAATTTAAATAGAGGTACCTTTATCAAGATATAGGAAACATACAGAACATCAAATAATCTAAAGAAGAAAGTCCTGTCAGCGTGTGCTGATTTGGTGTATTAATTTTGAATCCTCCTAATTTGCTTAGTAGCTTCCTGGTGAAGTTTTTAATGACTTCATATATAAAATCACTCCATCTTCAAATAAAGACACTTTGACGTTTTCCTCTCCTGTTTGAATTCTGCCTTCCTTCAGTTGTCTTATTGCTCTAGTAAACATTTCAAGGCTTTTATTGAATAGGTGTGGAGAGAGTGGATAGCCTTCTTTTGTTCTGGATTTTAGTGTGTGCTTGCTGTAAATTCCCTTTATACTGTTGAGATGTGTCACTATAACCCTAGTCTCTCCAGGACATTTATCATAAAGGTGTGTTGGGTTTTGTCAAGAGCCTTTTCTCCATCTACTGAGATGATTATGTGCATAACCTTTTTATATGCAAATATTAGACTGAAAAAGAAATTAGGGAAACAGTGCCTTTTTTACAGTCACCTCAAAACATAACAAAAACGAAAATAAACAGAAATCTTGGGATAACTCTAACCAAGAAGGCAAAAAAAAAAACACTTGTATAATAAAAGTTTTACGATATTGAAGAAAGAAACTTGGGAAGACATTAGAAGATTGAAATATGTTCTATGCTCATGGATCCACAGGATTAACACAGTGAAATGGCCATCCTAGAAAAAAGCATCTAAAGGGCTGGAGATGGCTCAAAGGTTCTTCCAAAGGACCTAAGTTCAATTCCAAGCAACCACATAGTGGTACACAAACATCCTTAATGAGATCCGGTGTCTTCTTCTGGCCCGCAGGCATACATGCAGGCAGAAGATGGTATATAAAATAAATAAATAAATCTTTAAAAAACAAAGCATCTATAGATTCAGTGAAATCTCCATCAAAATTCCAACAGAATCAAAAAACAACTGCTATAGGTCTCAACATTCCTGACGTCAAGTTGCACTACAGAGATACAGTAATATAAGAAGCATGGTATTAGCATGAAAACAGACATGCTGAATAACACAATCAAACGGAAGAGTAAGGAAACCTATGAACACAAGAGTTTTTACAAAAAAAAAAGCCAAAAATACACACTGGAGGAAAGACAGTATCTTCAAGAAATGGTAAAGGCCAAAATGAATGGTTGCATATTGATCAACTTATAGAAAACTCAAATCCAAGTCAATCAAAGATTTCAACATAAAACCAGATGCACTGAATCTGACAGACAAAGTCAGCAATAGGCTGGAATTCATTGGCACAGGAAAGGAATAGGACACTCACTGATAGCAAAGACACCAAGACCAACTAATAAATGGAACCTTATACTGCTAAAAATCATCTGTATCATATAAGACATCATTATTCAAGCAAAGCAGCAGCCTATAGAATGGGAAAAGATCTTTACCAAATATACATGTGACACGGGGATAGTATCTAAAATATATAAAGAGCTAAAAAAAATCAAGAAAACAACAATTAACAAATGGGGTACAGAATTAAGTAGAGTTCTCAAAAAGGTAAAAAAAAATAAATGTTTAGAAACACTTAGAAAGTGTTCAATATCCTTAGCTACCATTGAAATTAAAAACAGTACTTTGAAACTTAATTTTATGCCAACCAGAATGGACAAGATCAATAAAACCAATGACAGATCATTCTGAGGAGCATACAGAGTAAGGGGAACACTCATTCATTGCTGGTGGGACTCTAAGTTTGTTCAGTCGCTATGGAAACCAATTTGGCAGTTCCTCAGGAAAGTGGGAATATATCTACCTCAAGATCCAGTTATACAACCCCTGGGCATAAACCCAAAGACTGTATCTTAGCTCATCCACATTCATAGGTGCACTATTCATAATAGCCAGAAACAGGCAAACAGCCTACAGTGAGTAATGGAAACGTGGCATATTGACACAATGGAATATTATGCAACTGCTTTGAAAAATAAAATTATGAATTTGCAAATAAATGGAGAAAAAATTATCCTGATGAGATAGCCCAGATCTAAAAAGGCAAATGAATATTGCCTGTTTTTTCTCATACGTGAATTTTGTTTTTAACTTTAGACATGTGCTTCAAACTAATAACCACAAAGGTTAGGTAGCTAGTAAGGGATTGAGTATGCAGGTGACAAGAGGATACAGTCTTACAAAAGGAGATAAGGCAGAAACCAGAATACAAGGATTGAATGGAGAGCAGGATGGGAAGGCAGCTGAAAGGAGGGCATTCAAGGGGGAAAATTAACAATTATGGTCTTTTGAAAAGCCATATGGAAACTTAATACTGCAGAAGCTTCCTAAAATATATACATATGTGAAAGGAATCAAAGAGAAACAGAAATAATAAAAGAAATGATAACCCAACTAGACATCTTATGCTACAAATAAAACCTGCAGTGCCAGGAATTAGTTGCATCTTATTGATTCATTGCCCCAGGGAAACCTCCGTACATAAAAGACTGTCAGCAAAGCAATTAGTTACTCTCCATAACCTGATAGTAAGGCCCTATTGCTATCAAGAATTACATATGTTATTGATCACGGAGAAATTCAGCTGGTGCCCAAATCAGAAGCGTCACTCCTACTCACTAATGCTCATGGTGCTAGAAGACTTTACATACTACCAGAGGAGAAAACTTATTAACAGTATCGCCCAGACACAAACTCTGACACCCACAACAGCAACTTGCTTGCGAGATACATTGTTGCCCTAATGGCACAAATGTTGTAGGATCAACCAATTACTTTATTTGGCTTTAAAGTCTACTGCATGACCCAGGGGCCCCTGATCTAGAACTGACCCAAATGCCAGTTGGAACTGTCAAGAAAAAGGGAGTAAGCAACCAACACTTTCATTCAACTAAGATGCCTACCAACCACAATAATGACCAGTTAGTCACAGTAACCCTAAGGGTGCAGTAGTGGCACACACACTTTGGCAGTAACCAACAGCTTTGTAATTGGAATTAAGACCCACTCAACAAGAAGGAAATCTAGCAAACTACCCATGGCTAGTGAAGTCATGGATCACAGAGGAAAACCTACAACCATAATTTTACTAAATCAGCATAATCCCTAACTACACTCTAAATATTTGTTCTTATACCCAATAAGTGTAGTTCTTACTCCTTACCAAGAGATGGGAAACATTCCAGAAAACCACAACCAATTAAAATGCAGAGTTGTGAAGTATGGCCCCAATGGATACATCTACAAAACAACTTCCACACCTACACTGCAGAAGATGGGATGGTAATATTTTAAGAGCCAGGGGATCAGGGAGTATCTCCTAGAATTGTCAGCAGAGACACACATCAAGTATCATCAACATTACTACCTAAACATGAGACAAACAAGAACAACAACAGAAGGCCAATGTGAAGTGGGGGAAAGACCACAATGTCTCAACCCTATACCAAAAACTATAGGCAACTAAGTCATGCTATGAGTTGGAGACATAGTTGTCCTATACCAAACTGTTAGCCCTGGGAACATGCAAGTAACATTAAACAGACTGAGCAGGTTATATTTAGGAATGTGTGTGCATGTGTGTGAATTTCTATAATATGTTAATTATATTTATATATACATGTACATATGTGCATGTAACAACAATTCATGAAAAAAGAGGCCATCAATTTGAAAGAAAGCAAAGAGGGGTCATATGGGACAGGTTGCAGGGGAAAAGGGGAAAGAGAGAAATGATGTAACAATTAAATTATGATCTCAAAACTAAAATAAAATATATACCTTTGCATGAGATGAAACCAAAATCTAACAGTGCTAAAATGGCCAAGAAGCTGAGACTAGGTAAGTCTATTATCTGCTAAAGGAGCACAGGAGTAAGATGACTCCTGATATACTGCTATACCTATAGGTCAGTGCATTATTCAACCTCATCAGAAAACTGTCTTCTTATAGCAAAGACTCATGAATGGACAATGTGCAGAGAGTGACAGGCTCTGGAGCACTCAGTCCTAAATGGGATGTCTTCATCAAACCCCTCCCTTCAAGGGTCAGGGATCTATATGGAAAAGGAAGTAGAAAGATTGTAAGAATCAGAGATGGTGGATGACTCCAAGGAAACAGTGTCTTGCAGATACGAAAAGGAACAGTATACAAATGAGTTCATAAATAGTATGACAGCATACGCAAAACACACAAGATCCCAAAAGTGTGTGCATGCAATTTGGTTTCACTTTGCTTTTTTTTTTCTTATTGGTTTTTTGTTTGTTTTGTGGGGAGAATCTGAGTGGTCCTGTCCAGAGAACTAATGACAAAAACACAAAGAACAAGGCATCCATTAAGAAAGACACCTGTCAGCCTAAGTCTGAAGGTCACCTGTCACAGGTTATATACAAAGTAGCATGTCAAAAGCAAAGATGAAAATTGTTTAATATTCTCACCTACCCAGCATCAAGCTTCTGATAAGAGAACCCATATATTCACTCACAGCTTGAAAGGCACTACATCCACACATGCCCACACTCCTTCACAACAGACACACATCTGTGTTTAGGCTTTGCAGTCACTGTAGGACCAGCATTTGGTGCACACAATTTTTTGGGGGGAGGGTCTGACCAGGATGAAATTGTTACATTTACAGAAATTGAAGCTGCTGGGAGATAAGAGCATCACTACTAAGAAGGCACAATTCTTTGAGCAGCAGGCCAAGCTCTGCCATTACATTCTCCAGAAAGGCAGGATGTTCACAGTTCCTATGGAATTTCAGGGCCTTAGGAGTGAATGGCTACCCACTTTAAGGCCATCATCCTTCTTTAGGATATTATTAAAGGATATCTATTATTAAAGCATATCATCCTTCTTCAGATGACATTAAATGCTTAGGTCAAATTTTCAGAGTAGATAAACACAGTTCTCAAGTCCAGATGCTCCAGCATGACTGTTTCCAGGAGCATGTTACTTGGAACATGTATGGGAATTTCCATACATACATGTTACTCAGAAGGACAGGTTCCACTACTCCAGTTGGAAGAAACAACAACAATAAGTCCAGTCAGTCCCACTAGATGTCGTCACACCTCCCTGTATGGCCTGGCAGCAAGAGGTGACTCTTACCTTTGGGCTGGGGTGCTGTAGCTGTTGTCATAGGAGTCATAACTCTGCTCGTCGTATGCAGTAGCATACCCATCATCATAGTCCTGAAACACACCAGAGGAGAGAAATTAAGAAGACCCTCTGGAAAGAAAGAACACTCTTCTTCCAGTCCCTGCATGGCATCAGCTGACGCTAACTGAGTCTAACCATGGTGTGAGATGTGCAGTTGTGGCTTCAGTCCAATGGCCAGAGCAAAAAGCTCCCAACATTCTCTCAAAAGAACAAGCATGTGCTGGAAACTTGCTACATGGTCAGGACTCAAAAATGAACCAGAGAGCTGCAGAGTGCCAAAGAGCATTTATTTAAAAACAAACACACAAACAAAGCATGGCTAAATCTTGGTGAGAACAGTATGTGATATTTCCACTTAGCAGCCACAGCCTGGGAGCCACTAGGGTGCAGTGAGGCAACTGGAACAGCCTTTAGCAACAGTTCCCAGTGAGTGATCTTCATCTGATCTGACTTGGCACTCTCTTTAGTAAAAACAGGCTCACTCCCTAGGGGTTAGCTGAAGAAAATAATTTAGCTGCTTGAGACTGTGGAGAAATACTCGGCACATGGGTTAATTAATAAGCATTAAAAAAACCCCAAAATATTCCCAGAAATCTAGAGGGCTGTGCCCACCTCAGTGTCATACGCCCAGAACTGTTTCCTTTGGCTGACCCTGAGATCCAGCATGGAGAGGAAATGGACTTATAAAACAGAGCTGAGGGTAAACTGGCGGGGTGAGTGCCGGGTATGAGTGCCAATATACCTAAGCATACACCCATCAGAAGCCAGGCACAAAGTTAACGCAAGGAGAACTAAAGGGGCAACATCTGATGCATACAGATGTCACAGAATTTGTTTTGAATAGTCCTAAACATAAAACACATAACAAATCCTGGAAGAATGTGATTCCTAGAGTTGATGATTAATATATATTGTGTCTAGTTTAAAACAAGAAATTGAGGCATATTAATAAAAACACAAAAATATGGTCTTTCTATAAGAAAAACAGCTGTTAATAAAAATTGTCTCTGAGGAAGTTAAAGCACTCAATCTGCTAGGCAAAGAATTTAAACCAGCATCTTGAACACAGCCAAAGAGCTAAACAAACTGCTATGACCAAGAAAAGCCTCAGTACATCACCTCACCAAATAGAGCCTATCAGTGGACAGAGGCCAAGGAAATGCTTGGCTTGGAAACCAATAAAGCAGAAACGTCACTGGTCTCATCAGCAGAAACACTGGACAGAAGTCATTGAACTTGAAGAGACATGCTGAGAACAAAGGATGGAAAGAAAACATAGCATCAGAGACCCGTGAACAGTACCCAATGAATGAGCAGAAAAATATTCAGAGAAACAACCAGTTCAAACCTTTCCCAATTTGATGGGAAAACTTCATACCTAAGAAGCTTAACATTTCCAAAAGTAAAACCACAGAGACTCACAACCATAAGTGCCAGAAAGGCAAAAGCAGAAAACCCTGCAAAAGACATGTACCTGGTGACACAGGAACATCTCAATAGGAAGGACAGTGCCTAGAAGACAAGGAGAACCCAGATTCCAGACACAAAGGAAGCTCAGACAGAAGAGTGGGTGAGGTGTGACTGCACTGAAACGCTCCTTCAAATTAACAGAGGATTCAGCACCATAGCAGGCAAAACCAGAAAACAGACCAGTAGACACACATTTTAGGAAACAAAGAGAGCCCTTCAGAGAAGGAGAAGTCATTAGTAACTTGAAGTTCCATGAAAAACTTCATGTTTAGGAATACATAAAGGACAATATGAATATATATATTGTAACTATGGAGCAATATATCCAATAACAGCAAAACACACCTACATGGCAGTGGATCAGCAAAAACAGTCTATATATTTGAAGAATAATTATAGTAACCAGAGCAATACAGCCTCGCAGGCACACAAAAAAAGAAAGTCAGAAATTACCATTCATATTTAAATGCAATTAACTTTTTAACAACAGTTTCAAGACAGCTCACTTGGGACTTTTCAGTAAATAATGCTGGGGCCCCTGAGATAGACCCACACATAAGAAGATAAAACTGAATGACAACCTCACATCACATGCAAACATCAACACAACATGCATCATATCTGTATGTGAGCAGTTACAGAACTTGGAGAACAAAAGGCAAGCATGACTATACACTGTCACCATCATGACCTTGGGTCAGTGATTTCTTTGACAGACTAGCGAAAGCACAGAGCTGAGGAATATGGAGAGAAAATGGAGCTCAGAGAAATTCAAAGCTTTCAACTTTCAAAGGACACCATTTAAAAGAAATGAAAAGATAATCCACTTCATGGGAGGAAAAAAATCAGTAACACATGGAATTTGGTTTACTCTCCAAAATAGAAAAAGATTCTTATAACTCAACCAGGAAAAGACAGTAACTACAAGATAAAAGCCAGTTTTATCATTCTTTGGGAGACATGCTTTAACCATGTTGGGTAATTTTGAGACAGAGTTCTATGTCGACAACACTCCAACTCACAAGAGATCCTCCTGCCTCTGCCTCTCACTGTTATTTCTAAAGAGCCATTTCAAAACAGTCAAGAAAAACAATGTTTCCGTACAATGGAATCTGACATGATACACATTAGTCTTTAGGCCACAAAAGCACTGTCTCTTGTCCTATAGCTGCCTTTAAGTTTCCAGGGTTAATTACATGGTGGCTCTGGGTTTCCTGGTATTTTTAAAATACTTAAATGATTTGTGAACAATACCTTTGAACATCAGTGCACAGCCCCTGGCGCTAGGTAAATGCACCATGTGGTCAAAGGAGCATCAGCATTAGTATCCGGGCTGTATAATCTCTCATTCAATGCAGCTCATCCCTGCATCAAATTCTGTTTTTACACTTATGTAAATCCTCAAACTATATAGAAGGGTTGAAAAGTATACATATATGTACAGGATATGACGAACTTCATAAGGATCCTGACATCAATCATTATCAAATGGTAGCCCACAATCCCACATCTACACTTTCTACCTGGAATTTTAATAAAACTCAAAAAAGGTGAAGAATGTCAAAGTTACTATGTACAAAGGAGAGTCACATATTAGGTTCAAAAGTGATTAACTCATTCTCTTAAAATATTTTATTTTTATTCATCTATATATGTGTGTTGCTGTGTGTGTATGTGAGTATGAATTCAGGTGTGCATGGAGGCCAGAAGGGGGCATCAAAATCCCGAGCTGGAGTTGCAGGCATACGGGGAATTAAGGGCAGCGTAAAGTGAGTTTGGGGGAACAGAATTCTAGTACACTCCTGATGCAGTGCGTGTTCTTAACTGCTGAACCATTTCTCCAGTCCCAGTACTTTTTAAATTAAAAAGAAACAGATACAATAATTGGTTTTATACTTCACAATATAAATCTGCAGTTCTTTATTTTATGATTTCTTTATTGGACTTGGCTACTAAGTATGTATTTTGTACTTCTTCCAACCACAGCAGTGATATCTGCTCAATGGACACCATATGGAAATATAGGGACATGGAAAGGATAAGGTGACAGAGTTAAGGAACAGCTGCCTGGGACTCTGGTGCTCTTCTACTGCATTTACTGAGAGTTCCCAGACTAAGAACAAGAGAACCAGAGAAATGAACAATGGTGGGTGAGGAATGGGGAAGGTTATGAAGTCTCTAAACATCAGATCCACCCCCCGCAACCATTTCTTTTCGTGAGACTATATCAAGTAGCACCAGCTGGCCTAGAACTCACTATGTAGCAGAGGTGACCTTGAACTCCTGCTCCTCTTGCAGTTGCTTCAACTAGCTAGAGAATCTGTTTCTATGTCCTCAAGCTCTCTCACATAACCCCCTCTGCATTCTGATATGAAGCCTGAGGTCCACCTGGCATTATTAGGTTCATCAGGACCTTCAGATCACTTGGAATCTTTCAACTGAACAAAGCAGGAAATCTGCATTTCACATTCTAGTGTGTCTTCACCAGTGCTTAGGTGAAATGAAAATCTAGGCTTGCAGCTTCTTGACTTGTACTCTGTTTCCTGGCTCATACAAGATACAGACCAAATGGGCACATGTGTAGGCCAAGGAAGCTGTTCTGTTTCTCACTGATGGTGCCTCTTCTCCTCTGGAACTTTCCTGGATAACAAAAGTCAGCCTGAAAGCGGAATTATCATTTTGGGGCTATCACAATTGATAATCCACATATATTTGGCACCTATAATTATTTTTTTTCTCCTTTCTTGCTTTCTAGTCTAGAAAGTCCCTATGAGTTAGGACCAGTCTCTCCTCTCCTCCACTTCCTGATCCTTCCCTTCTCTGCACCACCCCCATCTTCATGCACAAATATCACTATACTTTGTTCTCTTTGGTATCTCACTGGCCTGCCCAACATCACCCAAGTGGTTCCTTTTCTTCTCCCAGTTAGTCATTATGTTAAGCAAAATCAGATTCAGGAAGAAAAATACTATATATTTTATCTTACATGTGAAATCTAGATTTAAAATTATGTATATGTGTGCAGATAAATTCAGAGAACTAAAAGAGAGATCATGAGAGAGAAGGAAGAGGCTCTCCAAGAGGTGAAACAGAGGTGACAATGGAGTGCACGTAGAAGACATTGGGAGCAGGGAGCAAACCTGTGCAAGATCACATCTCTCATACAGCAGGCAATGTAGCAACATCTGCTGAGTGACTAAACAAAAGAACAAATTCATGACCAACTCACAGGAAATATGATAAATGTTTCCTTGAGATGGATGCAAGTCAAGGCAACACGACAAAAGAAAGCAAGCATAGGAATTTTTAAAATGTTGAAAATCTTGATACTCATGGTGCATTTACACCATTTTTGGTGAGCACTCAGACTTCTATTCTCTGCCTTGAGCAAATGATCACCTTTGGAGGTCTATTTCTGAAAGCCAGAATGACGTTATCAAAAACTGCAAATGCATACAAAGCTTGCTTCTTCATCAAGCATACACCTGCGGCTATGCTTAGAAACAGAACTGGGACAATGAACCCCTAGCTGGACAACAGGCTGCAGCAAGGGCCATGTGCTCTGACAGGTAGAGAGGTTTCCTACACCACTCTCAAGCTGGCACAAGTCCAGATAACCAGAATATTGCTTTAAATATTGCTTTAAAGCCATTTTCCAGGACAGAGGAAACAGCATGGCCCATTTAGTTTTATTTCTGTCACAAGTAAAATCAAGTATAACATTTAAACCTGGAGAAACAATTTTAAACTGAGAGAATTTAAAAGAGTGATTACAAAAATATTGCATCAGAGTGGCATCCTTTTAAAGGGAGATAATTATATTATGAATACTTCACTCTAACTAGGGTGACAACTGGCCATTTTGAGATATGAGACGTTTCCACACAGATGCAGTATGAAAAGCTTCAGCAAATTTAGGGTTTATAATGATTATGTTGAGTTTATAAAACAAATAATAAAGGCTTTTTAAAATTCATTTTAGCTGGGACTCTGGGAAATAATATCCTTGGTGTAGCTTCAACAGTATCCTAAATGACAGTGAACATATGAGCTGCGACATTTGTAAGAAAAGACACAGGCTGTAATACTTCTAACCCTAAATAAAATCCTTCCCACATCATCTGCATCAAATATGATGTATGTAACCCTCAGTAGCCTTGGGCAGCCATTCACCTTGCAGCTGCAAGAAATGTCTCAAGGCTGCTCCTACTAGGCTTTGGGAATGTAATAGCCACGTTCCTAATCCACGGTTGAAAAACTTGGTGAACAGAATCAAAATAAAACCTCTGTCATCATGGAATTGAGATTCTTGCATCAAAGTAGGCAACTGTCTTACTTACCATGAGAGAACAACACCCTGAACTCTTAATTCAAAGCCTAGTGGATTTGCCAGCTGCTTCACCATGACATGCTAGAACTTCAATCCTCCCAAGCTCTGATTTCTTTAAATAGCCCACCAGCCTCTCTGCTACCTTCCTTAGGCTTTGACACTAGTCCATAGCTGCCTCTCTCTAGCAGAGTTCCAGAGTAGGAGACACCAGATACCCTAAGGTACCAACTAGACATAAAATCAGCTTCGCTCCTGTGCATCTGGACTGATACTAATCATGGACCACCCGAGTCAGTTGAGAAAATAATCACAGAGATAATTATATTCTGTGATTTAAAGGATTAGGTGCTGAGAAAGAATAGCACGACAGACAATCAGCCACAGTATAAGCTTACTGTTCAGACTTTCATTTCATAGGCTGATGAACCAGTAACTAACTTTTCTTCCCCACCTCTTTCTTTCTCTTTTGCTTTTTCAGTTTTTCTGTATTTAAATATTCTCCTTTGTTTGCTGTTTTTGTTTCACCTTTTGTACTTACAGCAACATGGTGGGGGTGGAGGAGCAGATTCTTGCTAATATTTCAGGCTGTGTTTGCCAGTTCGCATCACAAGGACAAGAACTCCTTTTCCCAGTGCCTGCCACTAAGTGAACATCCAAGGAATATTTTCTGAATGAATACATGGCTGCCAGAGACCAATTTCATAGATCTACTCATTCTTGTAAATGTAGTTCCATCTGAGCAATGGCTGGCCAAAAGAGGTATGCCCAGTGATGTTAGTTCTACAGAGAAAGGGAAAGGGCTGCTGGCCCACCAATACAGAGGTTAAGATAAAAGCACCCAGCTCTCAGTTTTGTAAGAATTTTCCTTGTGCACTTTTCAGAGCTCACTGAGAATCCCTCAGATCACCACCCCGCCCTACAGCTTGAAGGACAATGGGCTGTTCTACTTCAAGTGGTAATATTAGGTCTAACAGCTAGATTCTCTTAGTTCACAAGTTCATCAAATCTTTGAACTTTTTACTCAAGAGCAAAGTGAGTCATATAACAAAAATCCTAAGTACTCAGCTTAGAGACTGGCATTGTGCAGGTACACCTCATTATATACCAGGAGGTACAGCACCCAGATCAAGAAATGGAAGAATAGTTCCAAGCACAACCGTCACGCCATTTTGCAATTACTACCTGCTCCCCCATACTGCATCATCGTGACTTTCAACACAATCTGAGAGTTTTAGTTGCTTCTGAGTTTTATGCAAATAGACTCAGAATAGCTACTGTTTGGAGCCATGGTTCGTTCATTCAGTCTGACCTTTGTGGAGTCACTCACACTGCTGTGCATAGCAATGACTGGTTTCTCCCAGCAGCTGCAGGTTGTTTATCTATTCCACCTGGGTGGGCAGTCTTCAGCTTGTTTCTGCCTATGGGTTTCCCACTTAGCCTCCTGGTATACTCCCTTGTGGACGGCTGCTGGAAGCCACTCGGGAGGGAGAAGGACTGTGCTGTAACCAATGCAGGAACTTCTCCTAAAGCACCTGAACAGGTTTGCACTCCCACAACAGGGCAGGGCACTCCTACTAGGCTGACTCGCAGCTAAGACCTGAAACCACCTTCTGCCCTACCCATCTTGCCTGGGCTTGTAGGATTATTTTTGCAGAATTTCCTTTCTAAAATAAGTCAGCCATTCAAGCAGTTCAGAAAAAGAATTGACTTGTGAGGCTCCTGACGGATATTTCCAGCAGACTGTATATGTTGCTCTTCACCCTTATTTCTAGTAAAGTGAATTTAAGAAATTATAGAACATTTGTTTTCTTTTTTTTTAATTTAAATAAGGGGTCCCTGGACTTTTCTAAAAATGTCTTTAAAAATGTATTTTCTTAAATAACCTTTGCACAACCTGCACTGTTTTAATTAATGTGTTGGCTATGGAAAAAAAAAGATCATTGAAGCAGTTAGGGATGGGTAGTTAGGTACCTGTCAACATTACATCAGCCGAGGCTGTACTGGGGGAAATGGGTTGCCAGCAAAGCCCTCTACCGCACAAGATTCCAAAATCTGTCAGAATTAAAATTTCGGGTAAAACCAGGTATGTTGGCATACTCTTTCAATCCCAGCACATGGGGTGCAAAGAAGAACCGATCTCTAAGTTTGAGGCCAGCCTGGTCTACATTAAGATCCTGTCTCATAATAAACAAACAAACAACAAAAATGACCAAGAACAAAACAAAATTAATAAAACAACAACAAAACCCCAAAGCCCCCAGGTAAGCCCAAATGAGAGCATTCTTTCTCCTTGACTCCTCACACAGAACCTATGCTAAGGAGTGACAGGTAGACTTCCAGCACAGGCCTGGCTTCCCCTGATGGCCTGGCTGATGCTCCTGCAGCGGGATATCAAAAGAAGAGACTGAAGTTGGTGTAGGAGGGTCATCTGTCTATGTGTTACTTTCATTGGTTAATAAAG
>LOEQ01004602.1:160839-171332 GCA_001685075.1 Bramus lutescens
CAGGCACTGCATGTCACAGAGGCCCCAGTGGAGAGCTGCAGGCACTGCATGCCACAGAGGCCCCAGTGGAGAGCTACAGGCACTGCATGTCACAGAGACCCAGCAGAGTGCTGCAGGTGGCAACTTTTTAAAACGGGCCTTCTTCAACACAGGCACGTTTCCATGCCCATCCATTTAGTAAACACTGACTAAGGCATAGAGGCGCTGGTGATGAGAAGGTGAGTGAGGGAGAGGCCCCTCAGAGTTTAGAACCTAGTTCACAGTTACTGCACTGCAAGGGGAACAAGACAGGTCTTTCCACTTGCTCTAAGATAAACAACTATTTTTCATGTTATTCAAGGTTGAAATTCGGTATTTTGCAGTGTGCCTATCCTATCTTAAAAAAATGACGAAGTAACAAAAGTTATGGGTTATTTATTTATTTATGTTTGTTTTGTAATACACCTGCACATACAATGATGAAAGCTAAACAATTAGTAGCCATCAGGATTTCAAACAGTCAAGACCAATGGCCAATGTCTAGACACATGTCAGGCTAAAAACTGTCCTCGTGTGACTGGAAGAGGGTCATTCAGTTCCAGTTGGGTCAAGAGAGCAGGATGGGGTTAAGAGGGACCAGCAGAGAACCATATCACTAATGGCAAGCCCATAAGTGACAGGAGAAGGACTTTTCTCCTCCCTGCACCAGCCAACAGTGATGTCCCAGTTACAGTATATACAGCTGTCCAGCATTTTACATTAACTCTGCCAAGGGATTACAAAAAGCTAGGCAAAGTGGGGAAAATCCTTCAGCTTGGCTATTAATCTGAAAAGGTATTTCAATGAAAAACAGATGTGAAATTAAGGGATCACATTTGTAGTCTGAACCCTTCACAACAGGAGTTGATCGGGGAAGGTGTACACCCACGATAGTGTTTGTTTCCTGCATCCTGCTATTCTTCCTAACGTGGCCTGGAAAGCAGGCATGCACAGAGCTGCAGTTAATGCCTTCCAGGCAAAGTAAAGCAATATGGAAGTGGCTGTCAGTAATCTGCCATGGCAGCGGAGACCTAATAGAGTCATTTCATTCCGCACAATATTTATATGTCAATTCACTAATTTGGTTGGTTCAGTTATTTTCTCATTATCAAATATTGAACAAAAATCAGAGCTACAGTCAACCAGCATCCCACCCTGCCCCTACCCCCTGCACTCAGACCAAAAATAAGAATCTACTTGTTTTTATTTTCCTCCTCTGGATTTATTCAACTAATTTATAGGCTGGTCAGCATACAGACACTGAGCCAGGGAATGTGCACATGGCTCACAGACGCCTGTCAAGCAGTCCTTACTGACCATAAGATGAATTAGGACATGGAAGGTGACAAGAACTTTCTAAACACGTGGTTATGAAACCAGCAAATGTTAACTTGCCTAACTCATTCCAAATGGATGGTGAAATGAATTCCATGACCCAATATTCCATAACCCCTGCCTGGCAATTTCTGTAACATCATCCACCCATGTTGGTTTACTAGTAGCCATAGCATGTACCTACAAGGACTTCAAGAGATTCCTTCTCTTTGTTGTGCCTACTACTTTTGGAAGAGCCAGCATCTGCAGAAGAACTCCAAACATGGATATCACTGACACTTTTACAATAACACAACGAAACAGGAAAATAAGCAATTTTAAGAGACAAGAAGAGAGAAAAGAGCCACATTCTCCCACAGCTGAATAGCAAAACAACTGTTATGGAATGATCGGTTGGGTTGTTGGGTATAAGTCACAGGGCTTGCTGCTAAGTCAAAGGAGCCAAGCACTGCCCAGCCCTGTCCTGCACATGTTCAGATGGGAAAGACAGGGCAACAAAAGCTGTAATGCTCAAGCGCTCACAGCTCAGTGATCGTCCCCATGAGCTTCTGCAGCACTAGCTGAGCAATGCAGAAGCAGAAAAAAGAAGCAGACGATATGGAAAGAGCAGTTTTTGGCCAAACCTTCAAGGCGCAAGCCTGGTCTGGAAGCATAAGAAGACAGCATTCATGGAATTTCAGGCAATGCTGTGGGACAATGATCTTATACTCTTTAAAGATTTGTCAGTTGTATTGTTCTAATATAATTTAATTTAATAAAATACTGATTGGCCAGTAGCCAGGCAGGAAGTATAGGTGGGGCGACAAGAACAGGAGAATTCTGGGAATAGGAAAGAAGTCTGCAGTTGTTACCCAGATGCAGAGGAAGCAAGGTGAGAATGCCTCACTGAAAAAGGTACCAAGTCACATGGCTAACATAGACAAGAATAATGGGCTAATTTAAGATGTAAGAAAGAGTTAATAAGAAGCCTGAGCAAATAGGCTAACCAGTTTATGATTAATGTAGATCTCTGTGTATTTCTTTGGACTGAAAGGCTGTGGGACTGGGCAGTACAGAAACCTCAGTCAACAAGGCAAGTTCAGAATGTGCAGGTCAAAACAGCTCCAGATGAAACTAAAGAGGATTCTAGTGACTCTGGGAAACTGTACCCTTCTAGAAACTGTGCAAAGAGGTGCTCAGCACCTTCACAAAGCAGGAGAGTAAGGGCCATCGGTGACGGCATCTTATCCCCATCACTACTGCCTTTGACAACTGTCCAAGGACTCCCTCAATACCCAGTTACTGGCAGGAGCCATTCATCTACTGACTTCTCATTTTCTCCATCTTTGATAAGCCAGGAAGCTATACCAAGAATCCCGGTGACCTGAATGGGCGCCTTCCCTTATGTCTGATTCTTTCAGTCGTATTTCTTTCTCTTACCTTAACTACAAATTGTATCTGAGAATTAATAAATGAATTGGAAAAGAAAACTAATATATGAAAATGTGGAATTTTAATTTTCTTGACTGAAAAGAACTTCCACTACAAATCTATACTGTACTAAGCAGATAAAAACGACACATTTAAAGATGACACCATCTTGGTATATATAGGCAATCACTTTTCATGTGACTCACTTACTCAGAGGCAACTGGAAATGGAATATCAAAGAATTCTATGTTCTAGCCAACTCATCAAAGAGCTTACCATCTATCCCCTTAATCCCATCTTGCATTCCCCACAGGTGAAATTCTGCATTAGTTTTAAGCGGTCTGACAAAAATTGAACTTAAACTTTTGAATTTCTATGGTAAATGACTTTAATGTTCAATAACTATTTGCTAAGTTGAGGAGGTGAGCCAGAGAACATGACCATGGCACACTATACAGACTAGATCAACTTAATCACTGAAGTTACTGACTTTACTTACATATTCTCCATAGGTGTCCTGTGTTGGGGGTGGCGGTGGAGGTCTGTATCCAGTTGGGGGGACACCTCTTGCTCTGGGAGTGAGAAGTCCTCTTCCCCGGCTCACTGGCCCTCGGGTGGAAAGGACTCCTCGGGGAGTGGGTGTCCCACGTGGTACCCCAACTGCAACAGGCCTGGTTGTGACTCCTCCTCTTCCCCTAAAAGCAAGATGATCAAATTAGCAGGATCTGTCATACTTTCTAACACGTTATTCTTCATACACTGATATCTCAGATAAATCAGTGTTCCACACGTCTGTAAAATGTAGTAAGGATAACACAGACAAAGTAAATCATAGCAAATAAACATGTATCTAGGCAGCTAGCATAATACAGTATGGGAATATCTAAGGCAGAGCTCTGACTTCTGGGAGGCCACATGAATGACAGCGTTCCAGAATGGCAGCCAATGTGATCCCAACGCATGAGTGAGCCCTATTTTGTTCATCTATGGATAAGGAATCTGAGACTCAGAGAGAACTTAAAAATGCCAGGAATACACACAGAGCAAAGAAAGGATTCAAAGTGTATGTCACACTCCACACATGGCTAACACACAAAAGACTGAGGGAACAGAAGCAGGCATCCGTGAGGGGTGTGCAGCTTCTAGGTCAACCCTCCACAGCAACCTCCAAATGTGTTGTAAAAGCCAGAGGCAAAGCTGTGCTGCCTGGAGCGTACCCCATTCAGGCTGCTCCCCAATTCTCTCTTCTGGGGTCTCCTGGGTCACAGCTGGGTCAGGCAGAGCACAGAAGACTATGGGTAAGGAATAAACTTAGTTCTCTTCTTTGCAACAAAAATGGTTTATTACAATGTTATTACTGGGTGATTTAACTTCAGTCCTTATCCTGAAGTGGCAAAGGTAAAGCAATGCTAGAAGGTTCTGTAAACCAATCTGTTTTACTCTGAGACTTCAACGTGGTCCCACAAGGCACATGCCCTTCAAACTTACTCATGCCATGAGGTAAGAAATATGTGAACAAGAGGGAGTGATCACTGCTGAGTGATTTCCACATATGCCTTAAACTAGGAACACAGGAGCTTCCATCAATTTACCATGTAATAGGGAAAAAAAAACCAAAGAAGATGTAGACAAGATAACTTCAGTTTGAAAGACATGAGTAAAACAATACATGGTGATAAGGACTAGCTTCTGGGGAGCTACCCAAAGATCCTGCAATACAATCGAACTGCACCACAGGAAGCTTTAAAAAAATTGTTTGTCATTTTTGATACATGGTCTCATTAGGTAGCCCTGGCACAGACCAGCCTAGCTTCTGAGATTACAAGTTTGAGACCGTGATATCATTCAGGAACTAAACAGGCTTTTTTCATCATTTGCCATAAAGAAAACTCAAGATAAAACTGAGTCACAAGGTTCAACTGGGAATAGTTTTACATAAAATGAAAGCTTTAACTAATCATGATTCATACATGCAGGTGAAGGAGTTTCTCCAATTCGAACATTCTAGAATACAGAAAGTATGTCTCCTCCATACCTCTTGGCAACATTGCCACCTTCATGGAGAGAGCACCAAATTATAATCTACTAGTGATTTAAGGAACACTAAGTTTTTTCAAACACTGTCACTGGACATGCTCCATTATGACATTCAATAGTTATTGGAGACTCATTTTGAGCTACTATTTGAACAAGTGATATGTAAGAGCTATTAATTAGTATGATGAATTTTATTATATACTTGTATAATATAATAAATACAAGAACATGTGTTTTTGTGTAGTAAATCTACTTGCATAAG
Organism: Bramus lutescens; assembly: GCA_001685075.1. Lineage (NCBI taxonomy): Eukaryota > Metazoa > Chordata > Mammalia > Rodentia > Cricetidae > Bramus > Bramus lutescens. The sequence goes on from LOEQ01004602.1 coordinate 165,902, forward strand.
GTTATGTATCTGTCACTCATGAGAACATTTATAAACTTATATTCCAATATGGTGATACCTATTTCTATATCCACAGGTGGTCAGGCTAATTTCCTAAATGATGGTTAGTGGCAGGAATCCATTAAATGTGGTCGGTGCACACTTGCATAAACTAAAGAACAGAACTTTCTGCATGCTTAGAGTACACTGCTGTGCATGTTCTACTATTACAGGACAGGCAGCACAATAGCTTGTTTAATATCGTTGTTACCATGGTTACTAGGCTATAGGATTTGTTTTAGCTGCATTATAATCTAGTAAGTCCAATCTCCCATGTTACAGGACTGCATCTCCCATCGACATCACTGACAGCACAGGAATGTCCATTCTGGGAGGCTGCTTCTTATCTGTCCACACATGCTATTTCCTTTGAAAGAAAGATCTGAACAAGACATTCCAATCCACAAAGGGAACTCTGTATCTGCACAAGTGTGACACTCAGCCTAAAACACAATACCTGGGAAACCTGCCCCCCATACAGGAAAACATACAGCAGAAAGTGGTAACGTACAGGCATAACAAGTTTGAAAACTTTCAAAATTACCTACTGAACATACTTTTACAAGTGACATAGTTTGGGAAAACGTGTAGCTCCCGTCACATGAAGATAAAACTGGCATAGCAACTGCAGTAGGGACGCTGTCTGAATCATGGGAGCCTGTGCAAGTTATGGGAATTGCGGGTAAAGGCCTGATGGAACCCAAGCAGCCTTCTGTACAGTCACACGCCCTTTTCAAAAGCGAGAGAAGAGGATGTGACTGTGTAAAGACGGAGGGATCAGACACAGATCATAAAACCCTGCAGTCACCAGGAACAGAAAGAAGTGACAAGGGAAGGATTTACCCCTTTCCAGAACCTCACCCTTGGCTTAATGACACTGAGTTTGGACATCTAGTTTCTGTTTCTGTGAGGAAAGAAAAGAAAAAAAAGAAAATTCTACCTAAAAGATACCAGATCCCTGGCAGCTGGTCATGGCAGCTACAACAAGTAAGTAACTAATTTCAAGCAAGACCAACAAGTGGCAATGAAGATTCCCACTAGACTTAGCTCTTTCTTCTTAGGAACTGAGGTGCCTGTGCCTACCTACAACACAGCAGCACAAACAACTACTGACTAGCACACTCTAAGGAAGTAACTTTATCCCCCAAATGAACTTGAAGATATAAAATAACTGCTATTTTAAATTTCAACACATAATGTATCTGAAAAATAAATTTCTACATAGTTGCCAGCTTAACAGAGAAGTTGAAATTACTAGCTGGGGGTGGGTAGTGGTGCAGACTGTAATCCCAGAATTCAGGAGACACAGGAAATCACTGTCCCCAAAAATAGTTTCATAGCAAAAACGATTGCCTCTTTCTCTCAAATGTTAAGATAGCCATCTCAGATTTCTCTTATTTCTTTGAAACATTTTTTCCTATTATAAACTAATCATCAATTCAGAGACAGAAATATATGGACAAATCTTTGTGTCCACATGCTAGCTCAGTAGTTTTCATCAGTCCCAGGTTATGGATAGTGGACACAAGACAGGCATTCAGAGGGCCTCACGCTGCCTGACAGTATGCTCAGCACTGGTGGGGAACAACCCAATAGGGGGCAGTCAGTACATGCAGAGGGTATCCGCTTATGCCACTGCTACATAAGGACTTAAAGTCAAGCTCCACCTCAAGGAATTGGAGAATCTGTGCTGGGGAGAACAGTAGTGTGGCAACAACCACTAGCCAGGAAGGCATGCAGGATGTATGCAAGCTTAAGTTCAACTTTCTCACACCAAAGTCAGTCTCCTGACTATGACATCACAGTGTCTGAATGCAGGTTTGTACAGATATACTGACAACTATTTCCATCTATTAGTGACAGCAACATTCAAACTACTGCCATGGTCTGCCAATCTAAAACAAAAAGTAATTATACCTACCTTGTTATTGCTGGTGTTGTTACACCTCTTGTACGCAAAGTGGATTTTCCTCGAACCACTGGAACATCTGCATTTTCTGAACCTCCATTCAAATATGTTAATTCCTGGAGCTGCGCTTGCCTGATTTCATCATTATAGTCCTGCACAAAAAAGATATTGAAAACACAAAAGCACTTAAGACGATAAAATAAGCAGTTTTTTTTTTTAAAGAAAATGAGGTCAGGAAAGCAGTTAAAATATGAATTTAATGAAATAAAAATGAATTTTTAAAAGAGAAACCCACAATCTAAAATAACAGGCAAACCAATGTCTCTCCTTTTCTGATGCATAATTTCCAGTTGAGATATCTGTGATGACACAAGGCCACATAGCTGTGACGTGGACATTGCTACGCACAGCTCCATTCACTCATTAACTACTGAGCACCTACATATCGACTAACAGAAAAGCCTGAGGGAGCTGGTCATAGCACATTCACATCAGGCAGACAGCAATGCACACATGCACGCACGCACGCACGCACGCTTAACTTTTTCATACTTCTAAACCCCAGGACTTCCTGCCTAGGGAACAGTGGCAATTACAGCAGGAGGGTCTTCCCAACTCAATTAAGATAACAAAGATTATTAAATAATCCTTGCACAGACCTATTCAGAGGCCCATCAGAGGTAATTCTAAACCATGTCAAGTTGACAATTACCACTACCATTATGCAGCACAAACAAGAAAATTCCAGACTTAAAAACTTGATTAAACAATCTGATTCCTGTAAGTTTGTACTGTTTTCACAAAGCAGCAATGTCCACACATTAAACTCTGAAACTATGACTCCATCCTGCTTCCTTCCACTTTGTAACTATCCTCAGTTCCATTTGATAATCAACAAAGACACAGAATAAACAGATAAAACTGTATCATCACTGCTGTGTAATATTTACAAACAGGAAAGTCTAACCTAGCTGTCTAGCAGTCAAAGGAACTTTGCTAGAGGGCCCATCTGCAGAAGAGAGACCACATCATCAGAGGGGTGGCTCAAAGTTCCACACAGAAGGAGATAAAAGACTCAAAGAGTATTAAATTCCAGAAAACAGAGATACTAGCTAGGTCAGATGGTGCTCTAGGTCAGCCTGGAACACAGGTAGAGAGAGTATCACAAAAATGAATAAACAAATAATAAACAAAAAAGTACTATATGGACAAATTATAAAGACAAAAAGGGGACTAAAAGAAAAAGCAAAAACTAAATCATGTAAAGCCATAAGTCACTTTAAAGGTAACTTTCAATAATTAGAAGGAAAGTTGCTGAGACAATTTAACAATTTTTAGGGCATAAACTACAGATTTAGGTTTACATTCTGGAGAGGACAAAACAAACCTTCGCACTGTAGAAGAGGCAGAGGAATGAGAAAGATCCATGGTGTCATGTGAGTGCAGCCACAACACAGTCTATGCTGCATTATAGTCTATCAAACAGCTCAGGGAGCAGTCTGGGGACTGGCTAACAGAAAAGCCACCCGTGACCAGATGGGATGGATGGAGAAAGTGTACATGGACTCCATCTCAGTGAGATAGAGGGAAAGACAGTTAAGAGGCAAAGTGAAGGCAGGAGCGTTTCCTGACATTTGGCTACAAAATGGTACTGACACAGGCTTCACGGGTTCAGAAACTGCAGGGGACTTCAAACTGGAAAACCATGAGCACACATCAGTGTAGAGGGGAATTCAGGTGTGCCCTGGAGTATTTATAAGCTGAGTTAAAAATCTGAAATAAATAGTAGATTTACAAGCAAAACTATGTCTTTTCTCCCTGGTTTTCCCCAAGTACAAAGCAAAAAATAGTAGATTCCATGGAACAGGAAGAATCCCATGAGCACTGCCAAGAAGAAAGCTACGAAAAACCAGCTGAAGGAAGGGACACACTGAAATGAAAACCACCGCTGTTGCCGACAGAGGCGGGGCTACACACAGAAATCCTCTCCCAGACCTATCTGTGCTCAGAGCAATTATCTGCATCTTTCCACTGTTCCCAACGGTCTGAAATAAGACTGCTAATATCCTATCAGCCATTTTACTGAAAATGTGTGAAGATTAATAAATAATTTGCAAAGCACATTCTAAATAAAATGTGCTAGAAAAATGCTAATACTTGCCCTGTGGAAAATTGTTGGGAGGTTGTGATAGTTGTAGATGGCTAAAAATAGATCTGATTAAAAGATCGTGACTGAAACACTGTTTAAACATCAGTAAAAATTTGGAAAAGTCAGGTTAAAATCATTTGCCCTAAGTAAGATTAAATGTTTATAAGAGTCCACGTTAAACATTAGCTTTGCAAAACTATTTTAAAATACAGACACCAAATGGCTGGATGTATGACTATGTGTTTTTTAAGGCAGTTCAAAAAGATTTGGTTGGTTTACACTTGTAATATCAGATGGGCAGGTGTGACAGATACATCAGTGGTGGTTTATGGACTCACAACTTTACCTCTGCAGGGGAAAATAAAACCACTGAACGATTTACATGTGTATCACTGTAGTCCCCTCCCCCCGTGTCCAGTCATATGTGCACATGACTTTTCTACCCAGTGAATTCCGTGTGTTATGTGAATCTGGAGAATGGGGAAAGTTTCTAAGTGACTCATTAAAAGTACTGCTACAGCACTGACTGGAGGGCTGCCAGCCCTTAGGCCTGATGACCTGAGTTCAATCCCTGGTACCCCCATACGATGGAAGGAGAGAAATGACTCTCACAAGTTGTCCTATGACATTCACAAGCTGAAGCATGTGCACTGTACAACAGTTAGCAGTAACATTGGAATTCAGTGTGTTCTCAGACAAAAAGTAAATACTATTCATAATTATTTCCCAAAATACCACAATATTTATGTTTAAGGTTTTCTTGGGATCATTGCTGATATTGTAACTTTAGGAAATAACTTTTAACTCTCATTATTTGAAGACCAGCTAAATAAACTTTGAAATGTGCACACAATATAATACAAATATAAAAAATCAGTATCATGAAACTTCACCGAAACAAATATACAAAATCACATAAATTTGAAGAAACAAAAAATAATGAGTAGAGATGGTATATTTTAGATACTGAGGAAAGTGTCTCTATGAAGAACAGTCCAAGTAAAATGGCTCAAAGACACCATCTAAGGAGTCTGAGAAGGGATTCAAGCCATACAATAAGAAGAAAATACAATAAAATCACTCATGAAAAATTGCTAGATTGCAGGTGAGAAAAGAGGAGTCTGAGGCATGTTTGCCTGGGGATGACATGACTCTTCCACTTCAGCCAGAGCATGAAGAACCCAAAGCTCTGAAGAGGAATAAAAAGGGTAAAGCACCCCTTGCTAGCAGTAACATGGCCACTGCAGTCAAAACTTCAATAGTAAATAAATGAGAAAGAACAACAGATCAGCAAGCCTGATATGGCCACCTTCTACTAGGCAAGCAACACACTC
>LOEQ01004602.1:181062-197070 GCA_001685075.1 Bramus lutescens
GATCCCCTGAGCTGGGCGTCTAAGCTTAGACAATGGATCCCCTGGGCTGGACATATAAGCTTAGACAGTGGACCCCCTGAGCTAGACCTCTAAGCTTAGACAGTGGATCCTCTGGGCTGGACATCTAAGCTTAGACAGTGGACCCCCTGAGCTGGACCTCTAAACTTAGACAGTGGATCCTCTGAGCTGGACCTCTAAACTTAGACAGTGGATTCTCTGAGCTGGGCCTCTAAGCTTAGAGAGTGGATCCCCTGAGCTGAACCTCTAAGTTTAGACAGTGGATCCCCTGAGCTGGACCTCCAAGTTTCTATTATTTTTCCTGATTTGGCCCTTTTGAAGAATGCAACTTTATTACTTACATAATGTTGATTCTTTGATTTCCTTTATAGAGTGTCCAATCAATAAACAAGGTTTTCTCCTTTGAATTTTTTTTTGATTTTCACAATCCCTCATTCACCCATTTCAAATCCATGAACTCTACTTATTGTTATATCCACCATCCCTCCATATGCACGTGTGTGCACACACAATCTGCTGAGTCCATTTGAAACTGCTCATATGTACATGTGTGAAAAATGTGTTGAGAACTGACCATTTGGGATTGGATAACCTATCTTCTCCTTCATCACAGCAGACTGACTCTTCCTCACCCAGTAGCCACTGATAGCCTGTATTTATTTCTTCATCTGGGGGTGGAACCTTGTGGGATTTCCCCAATGCAGGATAGCATGTTAACGGGCACTGTCACGTTTCAAGTCTTGTTTACACAGCCATTTTGTTACTATTCCAAGTGTGCAGTTTCCCTGTCATGTCTATGAAACACTGCCTCACAGAAAAGTCCTGGTCCACCCCATCTTCCTTCATGATGCCTGAGCATTAAGAAGCTGCATTATAGATGTGCCAGCTGAAGCTGGGCTCTCAGTCATTTACTCCCTCCATCATGACCAGTTGTGGATCTCTGTAGAGGCACCCATGTACTGCAAAAAGGTTCCTAGTTGAGGGGTAAGAGCCACGTATGTATGGGTGTACGGATAAGTATTTAGGATGCAGTTAGAAAGTTATACTGGCTTGTTTAGGAAAGCAGCAGCAGCAGGTCCTCCTCTAGGGTCCATGACCACACCAACCATGGGTAACAGTTGGGTAGGGTTACAGTAACAAGCAACAATTACTTCCTATGTTGAGTCTAACTAGCTATTGATTACCCTGAAGTTATGTCACCATGTCACCACAGAATCACTGGAGGCAACTTTTTGGCCAACCATCATCTTGAGTCTCAGGCTTTACAGCTGGGGAGAACTACAGGTCACGTTTCTCCCTTGGCAGCTAGTGAAGCTAGCTCCTTCTGATACTGTGGGAGCCAGGCCTCAGCGAGGAGACTGCCATGTTAGTTTTAACTTTGCCCAAACTGTGTGGTGTCTTCAGCCATAGGAACTAATGTACAAGTTAAGGGAGGTAAACAAGAGCTAAGACAATGGTCTCTATTACTTCTGGAGTCTCTTGGACTCCCTGGACAAACAACTAGAAGGGAGGCTTCCCTTGCCTGGGACTAGGGTCTTTGTTAGATGTCTATGCCTCTTAGGGGAACACTGGCACCCTGTGTGGTGGAATGACATTGAAATTACACATATATGTGTACACAAACATACTGTATGAAAGTATGCATATATGCATGTGTATATGTATGTGTGTGGGTATGACTGTATATATGTATTTTAAAGACCATAAAACATTTCCTATGGATTCCCTCCCTGCCCTCCATGCACTTTCCAACTACCTTCCTACCCCTCCCTCTGTATTACCCCCTTCCCTGACCACAATGAAGCCCCGTACCACAGTTTTCCTCTTTCCCCATTTCACAGCACACATGCCCCACTATCTCCATCTTTTCAGCCCCTATCATGGTCCCGATCTTCTTTCATGGCTTCATCAGTTACTCCAGGTGACATCTAAAGATTTGGAGCCAGATCTACAAGAAAGAACTAATGTATTTCAGCATTTATTTCTCCATTAAGTCAACATGTATTGAATAATTTCATTTGCTCATCTGCATTAAAAAAAATGAAACTGCTATCATTTCTAGAAGCAATGATTCCTTACACACACACACACACACACAGGCACGCAGGAATGCACACGAACAGGCAAAGTTCTGCAACCGCCAGGATGGCAAATGGACATAGAAAGTGTTTCCTTACAGAGAGTGCATATGAGCTGCAATAATCATGATTTTCACTGGCGAAGACCAGCTTCCCTTCTAGATAGGTGATCTGAAACTGCCCTGGGGACAATCAAAGCAAAACTTCAAGAGCACATGGGGCTTCTGTTAAGAGGCTTCCCTTGTTTGGGTACTCATCCAAGAGTTGACTAGCCCACATGGATGCTTTACTGACTCTAAGTCAACACTGAGAACTGACTTTGATTGCCTTGCTCTCAGTTGCAAAGCATTCTTCTTCAGAGTCCCAAGCCCAATATGGGGCACTACCTTCCTGTCCCTCAGTAGCTCAAACCTCCAGGCTGACTTTCCCTGTGGGTCCTGGCCTTCTGTGTGCACTGATCTATTCACAATGCCTGCGCAGGGAGCATATTAACTAACTAATTAAGGAACTAATTAATTGAATGCTAGCAAGCTTACGCTGGAATATGCTTACGTCTGTTCATTTTTCTTCAGTCCTGCATTGACTAGCCATCTGCTGGCTATCTCCCCTCAGACACAATGACTAGAGGCCTTTCTCTACATCTTCTCTACTTCCTTCCACCAACAGAGAGTGGTCAAAGAGAGAGTTGACCATAGCAGGTCTCTGACTAGAACACAGTGGTACCACTCTTGTTAGAACCTATGACCTAATGTTTAGCATTCTCTGTGAATGTTTATGTCCTAACGTTAGCATTCTCCCTCAGAGTCATCAAAGCTGAGCCACCATGCCACAACACAGCCCATGCAGCTTGGCCGGAGAGAGCTGGAGAGAAAGTTACTCTGTCGCTGACAATGGAAAAAAATAACTGTCTGCTGAAAATTATATATCCCACAAAACCCTAGCCCCACAGCATCCCTGGCACACAAAGAAAGCCATGATACTCAGGCAACTGCGATAGTATGATGGTATAATTCAGTCAATGACAAATAAAGACTGATATTTTCTTGAAGGATAATTCTGTTGCCAGGGCCCTTGGGGAAGGAAGGTGAGAATACTTAATCCACAATTCTCTAATGAACTGGGGAGAAGCAGCAAACAGCCACTCCTGAAATACACCCAGAACCATCTAACCTATCATTCACCTCTAGGAAGAAGGGCAAAAAACTGTCTAAGTGCCGAGTGAGAAACAAAAGCAGTCCAGAGCCCTGATGCCAGTGTTGAGGTCTGCTCAATGAAAACTGAGACATGTACACAGATGATGTTTACTAAGAGACAGAGAGCAAACATGGCCTCCAGGACAGTTACGCATGAGTTAAGCTGTGTGTGAGTGGCTTGTCCCAGGGACAAGGTGTGGGCACAGGCAAAGCCTCAGGCACTGAGGAGTTTCTCAGACAGGAATCAGAAGAACAGGAGGGGAGACAGGAGAGAGCAGAGTCATTGACTCTGGGACAGAGAAAGAAAGAGCAGAGCACAGACACATCCAGCCAAGACCTCTGGCCATCTCCTCTGCCCAGAAATTCAGAAATGACTTCCTTATTGTGTTTAGGTCACTACCTAAAATTTTCCACATTACTATGAATTTAACAGTTTAACAACAGCAAGTACATAAAAGGAACGAACATCGTGTAAATTGAAAGCCATGTGCAGCCTAGGCCTTCCTTGGGGCTCCTTCACTCTCTACGAGTCCCCATTCACTTTTCTAAGAGCCTCTCGACATTCTGAAGCTACTTGCTCCTGCATTTCTTGCTATATAAACCGAACTGTTTGAAAACATTTCCTTGGATGCTTGGTACTAAAGAACATACTTTATTCAGCTCTGAAATCTCCACCCCAAGTCCCTTTCCTAACCCTTCATGCAGTGCCAGAAACAATCTAACCCTAAAGTGAACAAAGTGTGTGGGGGGAAGGGGGAAGCAATGAAGTAATGATCTTAGGATCAGGAACCTTAGCACCTGCCATCTTTTGTTGGTTATGTTGGGAAAGGCACATCTAAGTCAGTAAAGCCGTAGGACATAAGAACACCCTTTGGACAAGAAGCAAAAAAGGACTTAAGAACAAGAAGGTCCTGTCACTGGGGCTGATGCTCAGAGGGAGAGCACTTACTTAGAATGCAAAAGATCTTGAATCTGATCACTGACAGCACAAAACAAACAAAAATGTAAAAACCATAAGTGTGCTTCTGGTGTTGAGTCCTTCTGCTAGCTCTGAGCTCCTCCACAGTGTATCAAACAATAGCTTCCAGGTGGTGCCTTGCCTTGAGTGACTCCACTGTGGACGCACATGCTCAGAGAGTTACTCTGCATCTTGCTATGGCAGCAACAACTATCTTCTGTGCAGAGCAAAACAAACCACTGTGCAGACCGATAGCTATGGTATTCACACAAGTAAGCATTACCACCTATAACTTACCAAACATAACCAGAAGTCACCCACACACGGACATACTGAAACCATTATCAGAAAACTCAAACCTGAATACACCAGACCAAGGATGGATGCAAGATTATGAAAGAGGAGAGTATCTTAGTATCTGCCTTCTGTCATTTATGTTGAGAAAGTCATATCTTTCTCCATCTGTAATCAATCTTTCAATCTTCTAGAACTATATAGAAGAGATGAACAGAGTTTCAAAAGTTTTCTTCTAGACTCCACAATTGCTCACATGTGTTTCTTTTCTGGACTTCACAACTGCTCATACATGTGTTTTCACACACACACACACACACACAATAAATATTTAATTAAAAAAAACGTAAAGTGCTAGAGAGGTAAGAGCACTGGCTGCTCTTCCGGAGGTCCTGAGTTCATTCCCAGCACCTACATGATGATGGCTCACAACCATCTATAATAGGACCTGATGCCCATGCACAACACTCGTACATTAAAAAAATAAAAGACTCAAAACTACTTACAGGCACACAGTAATGATATGTCTGTGCCAGGGGAACACAGGAGGAGCCATCTACCCCTCAGCAGACCATCCAAACACGCGTCCTTCTCACCTTGTCCATTTTGTACACATCCTCAGCAATGTTTACCTGGTCCCCTATAGACACTTGTCCTGGCATCTGTCAGCTCTGTGTTTGCCTTCAGTAACCTTGATTCCTGTCTCTTCTTCAACAATCCCTCTCTCATTCTGCAACATCAGTACATATCACTGTACAGAGTCTAAAGTTAGCATTAGGAATGGGCACTAGAATAAAGAGCTTAGGGTCACCAGGGACCACACAGTCACAGAAATGGGGCTGCTCGGTGAACTGACGCTGACAACAGGGACCAACTTGTGAGCTCACTGTCACTGGGCAGTTTCATACATACAAAACTGAGTGGAAAATACAAACCCAAATTAATACTCAAGTTCTATCAGTAACTACTGGGGCCTTAAATACAATCAAGCATAGAATACATCACAGGGACAGATGGCAGGACCCAAATTTCTGGACTATAAGTGCTAACAGACCAAGAGTGTCTTCTACTCAAGGATGTTATAAAATTTTAATGTGCATTTAAAATTCTTAAAAAGAATATATATCCCAGGACAATATAAAACAATTGAGATACAGATCAAACAATGTTAACATATTCTCTAGAGATGAAGCTGAATTATGTTAAAGAAAAGGAGGCTTCAGATAATTTTTTGGTGTTTGAACATAATATAAAGTACACATTAACAACTAATTCGAGAAACCAATAGACTAAGAAGCAGGTGAGACAGGCCCACGGATGGGAGTATTTCACACAGATGGCCACCATCAGTACCTTCTGCACATCATCACTTCAGGAGTGCCCAGGCCCCTATACCTCCCATGTATGAAGGTTTATAAAAATGCACATTTATGTCTTTAAAATACCACCACTGTACTACCACTGGTTGAAATAAAAAAAAAAAAACAATGAAGGCAATGGGTGTGGGACTCAGCAGAATAAACTGGATGCAGAGATAATTTCAGCTGAGGAAACTGTTCTCATCACATTCCCACTGGACCTGGTACTCTCCAAGTCACCTCCCATCACTCCTTCAGATTCTGGCCCACCACCTCTCTGACATTAATTCAGCCTTCAGCCTCTATTATTTAATGAGATGAATGCTTTCCAGTGTTAACATTATAAATTCTCTTAGACTATGCAAAACCTACTTCAATTTTCTATCTTTCCTGCATAATAGCTTCTCAGTAAATACTTATGAAATTAAAGCTTATTTGCCCCTCAAATCTAATGGTGCCACTCAACAGTTTATGTCAGTTTTCTTTGCTGCTAAGATTACTGCAACATATTTAAGCTGCCAATAAATGCTATTATTTCAATGTCTTACATTTCCTAGCAAATATAGCTATTATTTGTGGTAAAGTACACCACTGTTCCATCGAGTGTTGCTTTTAACATGGGATTCACAAATAGTAGAGAACCCAGTGTACTCAGACATTACCAAATCTTTAAAAAAAATATCAATGGGGATTACAAGTAATTTCCCCAGATTCTATGAGCAAGGAGGCAAAGATGTGGGCAGCGATGTGCAGGTGAAACACACTTAGAGACTTCTAGCTTACATAATTCTCATCACCATTCAATCACAGTTGAATTTGCCAGTGGAAGATGTATGTAGGATAGCTGGAAAAATTAATTCAGAAAATCAAAGATTATACTAGGTTAGAAAGCAGGGGATTAACCGGAGGATTTAAAATCAAAGGCAAGAAGTGGATGTGGATAAGAGGCTTTTACTCCGGTGTGGGTGAGGGAGGGCAGCATCCACAAAGTGAGACAAGACAGAGAGAGGGAAAGATGAAGGGAGTCTAGGAAACGCACGAGGGGTGACTGGGGTGGGGGCTAATAAAGGGGCAGCAAAGCAGGCAAAAACAACGTCCTGGGCTTGGGACAGACTCTTAAATAAACTGCAGTACTTGTTTACTGTAATAAAGAAAACAAAACAAGAGGAAAAGATCCAAAACAGTCACGAGCACCTACGGGCTCAGTTTCGGCCATCCAGTCTGTCTACACTGCATCCAAATGCAAGAGCCAGCAGGTGTTTGGCAGGACATTTAGAGAACAAGTGACAGGCTCAGGGCTGATGGACACAAGAGCAGCATATAAAACAAGGTCACACTAGCTCCTAATGCCAACTCTTTTTCCCACTCTGCAAACAGGCTTCTGAGCATACATACTTCATGCACCTTATAACAGCAGTGCAGTTATACGTATTACTTGTTTGCGTGAACATTCAGGATTTTGTTCATGGTAGATATTACAGTGTGAAAAAGGGAGTCACGTGGTGCAGGTATGCTGCCTCTCCTCTCTCCATCTCCACCTGTGTGTCTGCTTCTGGGCCCCACTCTGCTCTGCTCTGCTCTGTCATTCCAGCCCACCAGGATGGATGGAACTTTTGCAGCTGTGGCTCCAATCCTCATTCCCTACAGCCCTGTGGAGTGGGTATTCCATCCCAACACTGCAAATTCTAATGCAGATGCTGATCCCATCAGCATCTTAATGAGAGGCCTGTCGTCCCAACTTCACTACTTTAGCCACAACTGCCAAGAATAGAAACCACCAGAATGCCCATCAGGGAATAAAGAATTTAAAAAGTGAGATATATACAGAATGGAACATGGTGATGCAATAAAAAAAATCACATCACTGTGACAACATAGACTAATAGAAAGAGATTTATGCTAAATAAAATACACCAGCTACAGAGACACAAACCCCATGACCTGTGTGGTCTCTAAAAGAGGTGAGTACAGAAAGAGTGGGTAGGAAGGGGAGGGCAAGGCAGGGGTGATGCTGATAACAAGTTTTGGTTAACCAGGAGGAATTAGTTTGTGTGATCAACTGTATAGCAAGGTGATACAAATGCATGTATCAAAATGTTAGAAGTCACGATTTTTAATGTTACAACAGAGAAATGACAGTGTTTAAAGTGAGGGCCAATTCGCTGCATGTGATCATAGATAGCACTGTATTCCCACGCATTTTCAAGAACCACACTGTATGAGTGGGGGTGAAGGACCACAGGGGGCCTGCTCAAGCTGGAATCATCATCAGGTCCCAAAACATATTCATAAAAACTGCACTGGAGAGATGGCTCAGAGGTTAAGAGAACTGACTGCTGTTCCAGAGGTCCTGAGTTCAATTCCCAGCAACCACATGGTGGCTCAGACACATCTATAATGAGATCTGGTGCCCAGAACACTATATATACATAATAAATAAATCAAAAAAAGATATTTAAAAAAACTGTGCTGTTCCCCACAAATAAACTAACCCCTAGACAAAGTAATAGAGATAATTAACTACAAATGGTACCATCTTATTTCTATAGGGAAACTGTCAGTTTTATACCTAAAACAAGAGTTTCACATAAATCCTTTGGGGAAGAAGCTGCCTCTGAAAATTGCAACCTTTAATGTATTCACACGTTATATATTCACCACATACACACACTAGACCATCAACTTCCATGGGGGTAAACTACTGAATAGCTGGATCTGAAACTGCTTCTAATACACTCCAAGGGAGGAAAAAAAGGAAAAAGTCAGTCAACGTTAAGACAGGTCTTTTAACATGGTCTACAGCATCCCCTTACAACACGAGATTGCTTGGGCCATGCTTCCTGAAACAGAACCCCACATCCTCTAAGAGAGCTCAAGTCACTCTAGTCTAGAAAAGTATGCAGTCCCTCTAGCTTAAGTAGACCCTATACTCTCACCCTTAACCAATTCCTTCATGTCTTCTATTCAAATCTGTGTATCTTGTGGAAATAATCTTTATGATCAAACGAAATAAATGGCTTGTAATTTCAAATGCATCTGAACTACATCCATGCTCAGCACCTGGAGGAAACACCAAATGTCAGCATGTCTTACTTGTGGTCCTGGCACGGATGACCTCTGCAAGAGATGACCTTCCTCAAAGCAACAGTCTATAAATGTGCCCAAATGACCCTCCTGTCCTCTAGTCACCTGTATTTCCCACTCAAGTGAGTCTGAGACAAGAACTGCATCGCTATAGTTTTCCACAACAAACTCAGTTCAGGAAAGACCCTCAATGTCAGTCACAAAACCAGTGCCAGCAGAAAATAATTCAGTAAGTTTAAGGCTCTTTATAAAACAGAATTCCACACCCAACAGTTCTCTCTTGCTGCAGAAGCTCAAAGCCTACAGCCAGTATCAACTCCATAAAGAACTGCACTGCCCCTATAGCTACTCTGAGGGACAGTCTTCCACTCTCCTCCAGTTGAGAGCTAACTGACACTAGCAACTCCATACACATTCATGCAAAGCTGCTTGCAGGGGGTGGCTAGGTGATGCTGATGGGAGACATCCAGCCTGCCACAGACACTGTAAACAAATGCACTGTGCCTTGTTATTCACAGAAATTACATGTCTTCCTATCTCAAAGTTGATACTGAAAAGGAATATTAATTTTAAGATACTATATTTATGTATTACTCTACACATGAACACATATATAACAAAGTATCAATTTCAAAGTAATTATCATGTACCCAAATATTATTAAATGGAGTTGCTGTATCTGCTCATCATCCTCTCCATTCCATGTGCCATTTTTGCTTAGTAACGTCCACACTTTCTATTTATATAGAAATGTATCTACCTAACTCTGTAAAGAGTAAAGCTGGTCACAGTGTAAAACCTACAGGCATCAACCATAAACTGTCCATGTCTGAACAAAAAAAAATCAAAGTCGACTATTGTGAGCCCTGGAAAGCAACAGAAAACAGGCACATTCTGAAAGAAGAAACCCCGAAAGGGTTAGAACTGAAGATCTGAGAAGATCTCAGGCTGCCTGTTACCATATACTCTGGCATTAGATGCAAAGTCAAGCTTAAAGAAAAAAAAAAAAAGAGTTCAACTCTTATTACAGTCTGAATAGAATCTGGTTAATTAGCTACTAACAAGACCTCAGTGCAATTCAGAGAATGGTAACAGAGCTGAGCCTTGCCAGAATGGACATTCATAATGTCTGGGATACAATCTAAAATTACTCAACATGACAGACAGCACAACTCTTCAAGTTAAGAGAGTGCTAACCTAATCTAATGACATGACCAAAGACTTCAGAACTAACCGACCAAGAGTTCCAAGCATCGGCTTGTATTGATGGTGTAAAGTAACCTAACATCTGAAGGGCTGGAGACTTGACTGTGAGCCCCAAAAGCCGGGTAAAGCTAGGTGCATAAGCATCCATCTGCAATCCCCAGAGACAGGAAGCTGAGGCAGAAGAATCCCCAGCAGCTGTGGGCCAACTAGTTGAAGTAAGCAGCTGGGACCAACCACAAGAGCCAGACTGTCTCAAACAAGGTCAAAGGCCAGGACCCACACCCAAGGTATTTCTCTGAATTCCACACACACAGTGGTGCACTCACACATTTATCAAGAGCCCCCATCTTACACACACACACACACACACAGACACACACACACCAGAAAAATATGCATATAACACTTGGAGTAAATGGGGTAAAAAAAAAAAACAGGCAAGAGAAAAGTGTAACATACATGTTAATTACTGTAGCTGACATTAAAAACATTAACCTGGTGGAATTAATAGCAAAATGAATACAACAGAGAAAATAAATACAACAATGAAGATCTACTCTGAAGAACAGGGGGGAAAGCAATCATCAAACAAAAATGTAGCTAACAAAAGCAAGCAAGCAGAATGCTAGGAATGATTAAGGACATCAGAGGGAGTGCACTGGGCCCACTGAACTCTAGAGAGAGAATCACAAGACGTATGTGAAGGAACAGTATTTAAAATATGATGAAATGGACAAGCCCCATAAAAATGGCTTTTTCAGAAAAACCCAATTAGCAAATATAACTAGTGTCACAACAGTCAATGAATTCACCACCAAACATCAAGCCAGGAAGCTTTGAGTGAACTCTACCCAAGTCTTTGAAAGAGACAGCAACAAAGGGTCCTTTCTCATTCACTTTATAGAAACAACATAAAACCAATAACAAAATCCCCCCCCCAAAATTACATACAAGTTGTAGGACATTATCACTGGAGAATATATATGATTCTGAATCCAGAAGTATGCAAATCAATGTCTTATCAACTAGCATTTAACAAAGAATTAATTCAGAGCAATCAAAACTTAATATTTAGACTATAAACAAGGTAAGCAATACCTAGTATTTACCTCAACAAAGGCAAGAAAACATTCAGCAAAATTCGCAGTCAATGTGGATCAAAGTTCTCAGAAAAGATGAAAGGGAAGGAAGCAGCTTCTGGCTCCTACCTGGAAAGAAAGACCCAGGAGAAGCTGGGAGCTAATGCAGGCATAATTTAAAGCATGCTCACAAGCACTCAGGGACAGGAGTGCCAAAGGCTACCTAGATCTGGTGTGCCCAGAGAATTCCATCAATTTGCATTTCCAGCATTAACTCAGGAGTATCACAAATAATTTGTTTTCAAAACAAACCAAACTCAACACATCAATAAACTTACACTTTTGTTTTGTTTTTCGAGACAGGGTTTCTCTATAATATCCCCAGTTGTCCTGTAACTTGCTCTGTAGACCAGGCTGGCCTTGAACTCAAAGCTGCCTCTGCCTCCAGAGTGCTGGGAGCTACACCACCTGGCACATCGGCACTTCTAAAACAATAAGTACAAACACGTCTGTCTTACAGTAATGAACTGAATTTTGCTAACAAGCTTTAATCAGACAAAATCCTGCTATTTTCAGGAAAGCAGCCACCTTTAAGACGAAGACTGAGAGTTCCAGAATAAGCAGAAGACACAGCACTGGCCACAGCAGGAAGCTCCAACCAAGTGCTTCTCAAAAGCGATAACATTTTCGTTTTTTTAACTTAAGAACTCATTTGTACTTGTGGAATCACAGTCATTAGACCAGCAGATCTCAATCCTATGGGTCGCATCCCCTTGGGGACTGAATGATCCTTTCACAGGGGTCACCTTCCTAAGACCATGGGGAAGACAAAGATATTTACATTATGATTCATAACACTAACAAAATTACAGCTATGAAGTAGCAACGAAAATAATTTCATGGTTGGGGATCACCACAAGATGAGGGACAGTATTAAAGGGTCACAGAATTAAGAAGGTTGAGAACCACTCACTGAACCAATCAGGAGTCTAAGTAAAAATCATATAGATTACCTTATATTTTAAAAGGCTAATATTTTTATTTTAAGATTGTCTTAATCTGCTTAGTGAATAACCTACCAGAGTTATAAAAATGGAGCACAACACTTGTGACAAAGTTAGGTAACAGATGCAGCCGAGGAGAGTTCGGAACAACAGCTCAGGTCTGTCCTGATTATACCAAAACATTAGGGACAGGCTTGTTTAATAGCAGGGTACATGGGAGAAGCAACAACATGAAACTTAAAAACTCATTCATCTTAAAATTTTCACCAATAAAAGTAAAGCAATGATGAGAGCTAAAATAGAATCATACACTTTTCTTCTTTGGGGGAAGCAGAGGGCTCCTCCCCCTACCATCTGTGTTCAGTATTATACCAGAACTATAAGATGCCTGAATGTTGTAAAGGAAGAGGTGGAGCTGCGTATACAGATACTATGGTTATATAAGCAGAAATCCCAACAGCTCTATCACACAAATAAACAAAACTAGGAATTTAACAAAAGAAGGAAAAACTGGATAGAAAGATGATAAATAGTTGGATGCACCCAATTTCTGATAGTGACTAATCATGAATATCAGAGAGACAGTGAACTAGGAAGGTAAGCAATGCTGTTGAAAGGAAGAGGAAAATGTCTTCATAAACAGACAGCCACATCACAGTCAGACACGACAAGAAAGAGTAAGAGCTGGGAAGAGGGTACTTGTCCCCCAGAGCACTCTGCAGACACAACACAAATGCAGCCACAACACAGCAGGCTATTGTGTAGAAATCCATGAATGAATTTATATGGAATTTTAAAAGATCCAGAATATCTAAGTAATCCAAAAAAGAAGGTCAATGCTGGAGCAATTTTAAATTCACATCTCTCCATAAAAAGCTACAGTAAACAAGACTATGGTCCTGGCATAAGGATCCATAAATACATCAATGGAACAGAACAAAGCACTCAGAAACAAACCTCACTTGCACAGCCATTTGATTTCTATCAAAGGTGTTAAATCAATCCATGGGCACAAAGCACCAGATCCTGATGAGAAAAGCAAATATTCTCATAGGCAAACAACAAGCTTGACTTCCGCATCATTCCATTTCTGCTGCTAGAACAAAATACCTGAGCAGAGATAACTTACAATGAATGAAGTTTATTAGCTAACATTTCTGTAGGCTGAGACATCCAAGAGCAGAGCACAAGAATTTGAAATTGTGTATGTGCATGTTATTATTATTGGTCCTTCACACACACACCCCTTCCCTATCCACCCTTCTTTGTGTCTCCCCAAGACCAATTCATGTTCCCCACATATCCTTGGTTATGTGGCTTTCCACTGGAGAGTGGTCAACCTAGCATCTCAGGGCCCTCACGCTACTATACAACATGGAGACAAAGCACAGAAGTTTGCGTCTCTCTTCCTCCTTCTCTTTTTTATTTTATTTCTGCAGTGTGTGAGTCAGGTGTCCATGAGTGTCTGGGCAGAGAGTAATGTCTGCTGCCTTCCTCAGATGTTTTCGCCTTAGTTTTTGAGACAGGCTCTCTTAGGGAATCCACAGCTCATTGTTTATTATGGTGCTCCAATGTGGTCGACTATATCCACGTAAAACCTGAAAAGGCTTGAAAAGGAATTCTAGAAAAGAAAATACAAAGTTTAACACAGCTTCTCGTTAATTGCTGGCGGCTTGCCACAGCTCCTTTAGGAAAGGGTTTCCTGACTCACCTACAATAGAAAAAAAAGCAGTGGTTTTGAAATGCCAGCTTTCCTGGGTTGTACTGCCAGTGCAAACTCTAACTCTTTCAGGACACGGAGCATTTAAGTGGGGTTTGTGAGCAGTGTGCTGCAACTTGCTTGATGGCAATGTGGACCAGCTTTGTGCCTGGAACTGGGGCGGTGTGTGCAGCTCAGAGGCACAAGCAGCTCCACCATGCTGGACTGTGTGGAGCAAGCAGGCAGTGCCGTATATGCCATACTAATAGCACAGCTTAAGTTTTAGACTGGGCAGGCAAACAGGTGGTACCGTATTACTCCTAATAACGGTGCAGCTGAAGTTTTTAAGAAGTGCTTAGCATTTAAGTGCTCCTGGACAACAATTAATTACAGATTTACAAAATAGGACAGATTCAGACATAAAAGACCTATAAATGGGTCATACTGCTGGATAAATGAACGTAGGTTTGGAAGAGAGAAGAAAATGAGTATAGAGACTCATAAAATAAAGTTAATGCTTTTAAAAACTGGGTAAAGTCTACAAAGAGACAGTAGAGATAGTCATAGATTAAAAGGAGTAAAGAAAAATAAGCCATGTAGAAATGGAAAATTCGCAGAGAGTCTGCATTATGTATATTATTGTGTTTTCTTTGAATTTTTTGACTGTGAAGGAGCTAAGTACAGAAAGACATTTCATTGTATGGGCTGCTAAGTTAAACCAGCATGTATACTGTAAAGGCATCTTGGCTTCAGAATGTCTAAGGACACGTTGCTTGGGAAAAGAGGTTCTTCTTTTGTTTTCAAAGAAGATGAGAACCTGTGGATTGCTTCCTGACCAATATGGTTTCATAGACCAAGACCCCCTGAAAGGTTGCCAAGAACACCCCCAAAAAATTAGTTCACCCAACTGCTGACTGAGATGAACCTAGCACACAGGATACACCATGAAAGACCTGATTAACAGCGCCCCCAAACAGCAGGAAGTAGTATGGACAGAACTGTGCCCATATTCCCAAATAGTTTGTAATTGTTTACATTTAAAGAGGAATATGGTATAGAGATGAATATTTTGCTTTGGTATAGATCTTGGTTTATTGATACAAATTTAAGGTCAATTTTGTTNATTATTGTGTTTTCTTTGAATTTTTTGACTGTGAAGGAGCTAAGTACAGAAAGACATTTCATTGTATGGGCTGCTAAGTTAAACCAGCATGTATACTGTAAAGGCATCTTGGCTTCAGAATGTCTAAGGACACGTTGCTTGGGAAAAGAGGTTCTTCTTTTGTTTTCAAAGAAGATGAGAACCTGTGGATTGCTTCCTGACCAATATGGTTTCATAGACCAAGACCCCCTGAAAGGTTGCCAAGAACACCCCCAAAAAATTAGTTCACCCAACTGCTGACTGAGATGAACCTAGCACACAGGATACACCATGAAAGACCTGATTAACAGCGCCCCCAAACAGCAGGAAGTAGTATGGACAGAACTGTGCCCATATTCCCAAATAGTTTGTAATTGTTTACATTTAAAGAGGAATATGGTATAGAGATGAATATTTTGCTTTGGTATAGATCTTGGTTTATTGATACAAATTTAAGGTCAATTTTGTTATATGTATATGTATTTCTGATCTTGATTAAGGTATTGTGATCGTGTAGCTCATTTATAAATGTAATGTATAGGTTAATAGAGAGTCATCTTTAATAATCAAGCTTGTTAGATTTTCTAGATGTATAGAGATATATTTCAATTAGATAGGTATTCTTCAAATATTTCAGAATATGGCACTTAAATGTTTTAAAAATTTAGGACTTTTTATGACATTGAGGCACATCTGCTCCTGGCAGCACCAATTATTTCAAGAGGAAAATGGGCATTGAAGAGGCTCCTTAGCCATTTGGGCAAGAAACCACTTTTGCCTGGACAAGCAGGACCTGCAGAGAAATGACTACTGAACTTGCCTAAATGTGAGATGATCCTTCGGGGTTCCTGCTTCATGAAAGAGTCTGCAAGACATTCTGTAGGACACAAAAGAAA
>LOEQ01004602.1:197219-215307 GCA_001685075.1 Bramus lutescens
ATATTGTAACTGTAGTTCTTGCTTGATACCTGTTTTGTTATATGTAGTTTTGCTGTTAAAGTTAAAGCCTTCCTTTTTGTTTAAACAGAAAAGGGAAAATAGTGTAGGAGGTCCTTCTGTCTATGTGTTGCTTTCATTAATGAATAAGGAAATTGCCTTGGCCTGTTGATAGGACAGAACTTAGGTAGGCGGGGAAGACAGAACTGAATTCTGGGAGGAAAAAAGCAGAGTCAAGGAGATGCCATGGATCCACGGCCAGAGATAGACATGCTTTGCTGGTAAGCCACTGCCACGTGGCAATACACAGATTAATAGAAATGGGTTAAATTAAGATGTAAGACTTAGCCAATAAGAAGCTAGAGCTAATGGGCTTATCAGTGTTTTAATGAATACAATTTCTGTATGGTTATTTCGGGTGTGAATTAGCCGGGCGGCTAGGACAAACAAGTGGGCCCTCCTCCTACAGAGTAACTGGCTTTCTGTACCTACTGCTGAAGCTACAAATTATGCTGCTAGGGCCAGCCTTTATATGGGGGCTAAACTCAAGGTCTCATGCCTGAGCAACAAACATGTTACCCACTAGTTGCCTCCTCAGTCTCTCTACTTGATTTTATAAGCCATGAATGCCATCAAAGCAGCCCCACCTTCATGAACTGTCTAATTCTAGCACCTTCTAAAGGTCTCACCTCCAAACATGATTAACAGTCAAGTCTAGGGTTAAATTTCCCACAAGGGACTGCTGAAGGACACAGCAAACCCACAGAAAACCTCTAAGTTACACAATTTATAAAACTCATTTGAGATGCAATACCACCATTAATGTAAAAGCTAAAATGATAAGAAAAGATTTGTACCTATGACCTGTAAACAGCTCCTACCAGTCAGTCATCAAAACACATGCAGCCAAGAGATAAATGGGTCAAACAACGTGCCCTTCACAACAGCAGGCACAAGTACCCAGAGCTGTTAGTCATGAGAGCACAAGAAAAGACCAATGTAACAACAGAATGAGTAACAAAACCCCAAAAGTGCAACACACTACAAACGGAGCACAGGCAGGCATCATCTAACTTCTTTACCTATGGATACTGCACACTGTGCAACTACTTCAGGGGGAAAAGAACAGGAATTCTTTGAAAAATTGAACATAGCTCCATTTCAATACTTGGCATTTGGCCTGACAAATAAACCTACCTGCAGAAAATGACTTGTAATAAATACAACATTCCTGCAATGTAATGTATAATAACATCAAAGTGAAAACTGTCTAAACTAGCCCCAGCACAGTGGGTAAGGATTATCACTCTGCAACTCAAAGATATGAACACTATATAAACCTATGAATAAACCTATATATGACCACATATGACACCTGAAATAAAGTCTGTACCAACAGGTGCTTACGCATGCATATACTTGACACAGTTCTATGCATTTCACATAAACAGTCATAGTTCTAAACCACTCACTTTCATATTTTAAATAAGGAAACTAAAAAGAAAGGCAGGTTGTGTACTTGGCTAGGATGACATGACTCCACAACTTATTCTGACAACAAACAAACAAGCAAAAGAATCAAATCACTAAGTTCACTATAAAGTTTGAACTAGCTTCAAAAGTGTGTGAGCCAAAGAGCCTCTGCTCCCCGGGAATTCAGGACAGCAGCAGTCCACGGTTCACGCCTTACCTTGGGAAACTGCTTCACAGGAATCAGCACTTTCTGTCCCAGCTTCATGTTCTTGTTTATCACCACGTCAATGTACTTCTCTTCATCCTTGCCTTCTCCTTTCTGAAACTTTTCTATTTCTGTGGAGGCAAAAAGAGAGCCATGAAGCATGTGACACAGGCCTGCAGGTGTGGGGTCTGGCTAGCTAACTGTGAAAGGAAACCAAAGACAGAAATGCAGACTGTTAAACTGGCATCATTTTTTCTAGTAATGACACATCTCCTATTCTACCAATGAAAACTTCACAGATGAAAAAGGCACAAAGCACAGCTCTCAAAGCAGCCCTCAGCTATACGTGCTAACGAAGGGAAAAATGGACAAGGACAAAATCAAACAATTAAACAGAAATTAATAATTAAGCCCCCTGGGAGCTCTCGCATCCTGTTCTCAGATCAGCATTACTCAGCACCAGTGCCCTAATAACTGCTCTTGCCTGGCATTCTAAAACCTGTACTGTCAAGAATTGGCTCAAAGACACAAAACAGAAGAACAATGAGGGGCATAAGAGGGACTGAAGGGAGGAAAGGGAAGGTGGAAAATTATTTAATCACAGTTTTGTTTCAATTTTTTGTAATATTTTTAAAAAACTGTCTCTAAGTTGGTTTGGAAATCCTATTTCTACAAACATCTACTGTCTTTCAGCACCTGCCACGGGCAAGGCTCAGAGTCTAGAAAGAGCATACATTGCCACTCATTCTGTGTATCGTCTACAGCCCCTGGTTCGGGTGCTTCCACCACAAGTACTTTTATGATCTTTCACCCCCAACAACTGCAAGATACAGGCTCAGAGAAAGAGCAAGAGCTAGGGATGACATGGGTGCACAAAGGGGGACGGCTTGCTTATTTATCTCTGTCTCTCTCTGTCTCTGTCTCTGTGTGTGTGTGTCTGTCTCTGTCTCTGTGTGTGTGTGTGTGTGTGTGTGTGTCTGTGTCTGTGTCTGTCTGTCTGTCTGTCTGTCTGTCTGTCTGTCTGTCTCTGTCTCTCTGTCCTGGGCGCAGCCGGCATACACATGTCCTGCTCTTGCTCCAACTCCAGGCAGAATCGCTGGGTACCTGGCTGGCATTAGAGGTCTGATGGGGCCAGGAGACACTGACTGTAACAGGAACTAGAGTGCTGGGGAAGGATATGAGAGGAAGGAAAGGATCTGCAGATGAGAAACGCTCAGGCATTTCCCATAAATAAACACCAAGTTGGAAAATTTCAGAGTCAATGGTATGATAAACTAATAATGTTTATTCTTCAGTAAAAAGCACTAAGTCCTTTGGAGTAACCTAGAGGAAGGGTATATGGAAACCTATCTTATTGACATGTGACACAGTGGTGGTTAAGAGTGATGAGTATAAAAGGGGGTGGGGGTAGGAGCAGATGAATTAACCAAAGCTAAGGGTTATGAAAACACTTTATGGAAGCTTACCGGTTAGTACGATAATTTAAAAATGTATTTTTTAAGTAGTAGTTCAAATGGAAGAAGTCTGCATAAATGGCCAGTGCTGCTCCAGGAAGACATGGCTAGTAAACAAAAACTGCATCACCAGTTACACATCTCCCCAGAGGTCTCCAATACAACACAGGCTACAGCAGCGCTCTTGGTTGCCCACCAGAGCCACAAAGCAAGACCCAATTGCTGAAGACATCACATATACTGGCCAAAGAACATAAATTAATATCCTACAAAGAAACTTTCTCACTACTGGTTAGCTTTCATTAGTAGCTGCAGTTACCTGTATAAAATGAGCCAGCCGAAATTCCAATATGGATGAGGGAGGAACTTAAAAGGCCTCCTACCTAATGGAGGAGCCAGAAGCTGAGTGAGACTTTCTTTGGGGGTGTGGCCACTGGTAGGCTGACTAAGCTCTAGTGGTTGGCCCATTCCCTATGCACTTATGAGCAGCATTAATTCACCTTAGTGGAGGGGGGGGTCATGTAGTTGGGAGAGAGACAAGTAATTAAACAGAAACAAGTCAAAAGTCAGCTGCTTCACTGAGTATAATCCACTACACCTGTGTACTGTCTCGGGCGCTTGCTCTCACTCCACCCTAGTATCTCAGATAGCAATGATGATGACTAAGCATTCTTTGCATCACCTACACCTGTGTACTGTCTCAGGCGCTTGCTCTCACTCCATCCCAGTGTCTCAGTTGGATGTTAATCACAGTTTTCCATGATGATTTCTAAAAAATCACATAATTAGTAAGAGAGTCAGAACTCAAACTCGAGGCATTCCCTAACATGTATCAACAACAGGTCATTCATATGCTTTTATTGAGGGAACAGTCAAACCAATGAAACTTGTGAATTGTGTGTTATGTGTGTATCGGGAGACGGGTTGAAGGTTGCTACAAACTAGAATGGGAAGGCAAGTATTCAGGGAGCAATGAGTTCCTAGGTTGAGCGCACAGAGACTGTGTGCTTCTGTAGAAAACACATTAGTTTGAAACTCACACTGCAACCTGGCCTTCCTGAAGTTTCTTTCTTGTTGAGTAACTGACCTGGAAAGTGAGATTCCAGAAAGAAAAGGGTAAATTTGAGTCATCTGAACAGCTTGATAAAGGGCTGCACACAAAAGCATGGGTCTGGAGAGACGGTTCAGTGTTTACAAGCACTTGCTTCTCTTGCAAGAAACCTGGGTTAGGTTCCCAATACATACATGGTGGCTCACACTCATCCATTACATCAAGTTCTGAGGGAACCCTACCCACTTTGCCATCTGGGGGGATCACGCATGCACTCAGTGTACTTACATACATTCAAGCAAAACATCCGAACACATAAAATAAAACTAAATCTTCTTTTAAAACCCCAACAAAGCAGGCTGGAGAGATGGCTCAGAGGTTAAGAGCATTGACTGCTCTTCCAGAGGTCCTGAGTTCAATTCCCAGCAACCGCATGGTGGCTCACAACCATCTGCAATGAGAACTAGTGCCCTCTTCTGGCCTGCAGGCATATATAGAGGCTGAACACTGTGTACATAATAAATTAATCTTAAAAAAAAAACCAACAAAGGTATGAGAAACCAGAGCAATGAAGAATTAAGAAGGACTCAGGGTTAAAATGGAGAGGAGTGAGGGAGCAAGGGCAGAGGAGGGTCCGGGCTAAGACACATGAAGGAAGAGGGAGACAAGACAGGAGCAGAAGTGGGGGAGATGGGAGGTACTACGAGAGAAGCACCGGCAGGAGCCATGAACTTGCAGAGGCAGGCAGTAAACTCAGGCACACCACAGGGAGAACAAAGAAATGAAGTGTTCTGAGGTCACCTCTGCTCCTTGCTGCCTATCTTTGCTGGTAGGAGAAACCATATGGTTATGAACATAACAAGAGACCAGAGGACAAAGAGGTCTGTCCACCACCTCTGAGGGACAGAGTGGCAGGGAAGGTGTAAAGCAGCAGACATGGAAGGCCTCTGGCATCGAAAAAGCATGGGGTAGGTCTAACAAAGCTCCACTTGGGCTCGGTACACGTAAAGCCATACAGCAAAGGCCAGGAGACATAGTGAAGCGGTGGGAAAGCACTTAGAGCAATGCCGACCTGATTATTATGACATTGGGGACGATGACTCATCATGTACAGGCCTGCTGATTCTCTATCCATTCTAGAAGTTTCCATTTCTTACATGGTTTTCCAGAGCAGGATGCCCATGCTTAGGAAGCCAGCCAAAGGCAGGCTAAGGAGGACAGGAATCAGAACTCCAGTGCTCTGCTATTATAGGCCAAGTCTCTACTTTCTCTCTACCCTAAAGAATGCATATGGTTGTTACCATGCTTAAGTAGTCCAGTTTTGAGTGTGCAGTTCAGTCTTGTGCAGTACAATCTCACTGTTACAGAACACATAAACTTTTCTTCCTCTGCAGGAACGGAACAGTACACCTGTTCGATGATCATTTCCTATGGGCCCTTTCTCCACTGCACCTGGCTACTTTCTGTCTATGAATGCAGGGCTGGCTGAGGCTATCTCACATACGCAAACACACAAACTATTATGATGTGTGTGTCATGCACTACAATGCCCTCGACATTCACCCTTACTGTATCATCACATATGGCCCTCTTTACTTCCCTGGCCTGTTTCTGCCTTATCTCAGACTTTAGCAAGCCCCAGACCTTAGCAGAACTGAAGCCATGTTAGAAGTCCCATTTGGGCTTTAAAACACAGCATGTAGGTTATACCATCTGTCAAAAAAGGAGCAAAGGCTAGGTCAACGGTACTAGGGAAAGTTCCCCAGTGGAAAGACCCTAAATGTATTAGCTCTGCTGTTTGACTTCTGTAGTTATGCCTCCTGCTAACTACAATGTAACAAGAATAAGGTTCTTGTGAATGAAAGACAGAGAGCAGTGTGGGTCTGGGCTGCAAGATTTGGGCAAGTTCTCCATGCAGCTGTCAGCCAGCAATACAGTAAGAGTGTCACTGTGTGTTCTCTGGTGGACCTTACCTCGCAACATCAGCTACTGTGAACGACTAACAATTTCTATCTCATTTGACATAAGCTGTGACAGTGTTCTTCTGAGGGCTGTAACCCCAAGTGTCCCCAGACTGTGAATACTGGCACAACTGCTCCTCCTCAACTCTCCTGCAAGCAGGCTCCTCAGAGAAGCACTGCTTCCATGTCAAAAGAAGGGCGGGAGAACCTCAGTGACAGTGACTGCCTGTGAGGTTTGAAAGGAGGGTTAAGGAATTTTGTGTGGCATCAAGAATTGGTCAAGACCCAAACCCAAATGAAAAGTAAAGAAAGTACCCTACAGAATTAAGTAAAAACAAGAAATTCAAACAGAAGCAGCAATGGCATCAAGAAAAGCAGAAGCAAGGACAGAGGCACAGTCACAAGCTGAAGCCGATGGCGATTCACTCAGAAAGGACTTGCTGCTCTGCATGGTTCACCCACAACACAGCCGACTGGTTCTACCACTTTAAGGGAAAACACAAATTGATCTTCTGGCTCAGCCCCCACAGTAGGAAGAGAGATGGCAGACAGGCCCCAGCTCTGAAATCCAAACCCCTTGAATCCAATGCTGACTGCTCAATTCTTACTAAGGACTGATGAACTGTGAGAGCTATTCTTGGGTGTCAACTTGACTACAACTGGAATTAACTAAAACCCAAGGGCCTGGGTACACCTGTGAGGGATTTTTTTTCTTAATTAAATGATTTGAAGGGGGAAGAGCCACTTTTAATCCAGATTTTTTTTTTTTTGAGGTGGGATGAGCCACCTTTAATCTGTCACACTTTCTGCTGGCAGTCACTATAAAAGACATGGAAGAAGGAAGTTTGCTCTCTTTGCCTGCTTCCTCTCATTCTCAGGGGCAAATCCAGCTGAGACGTCCAGACCCATGGACTGAACAACAACAACTAGATTCCTGGACTTTTCGATTTGTAGGTATCCATTGTTAGAGTAGCTGGGCCACAGCCTATAAGCACCTCTCTTTTGATAGATGGATGGACAGACAGTCAGACAGACACACAGACATAGACATAGATATATATATTTATTCTATAAATTCTATTCCTCTAGGACACCTGTTCTCAACTTGCGTGCCGCAATCCTTTCAGCAAACCTCTATCTCCAAAAATATTTACATTATGGTTTATAACAGCGGCAAAATTACAGTTATGAAGTAATAAAAATAATTTTATGGTTGGGTGTCAAGACAACATGAGGAACTATATGAAAGGATTTCATTATTAGGAAGGTTGAGAACCATTGCTGTAGAGAACCCTGACAAATACAGATTTTGGTACCAGAAGTAGTCCTAGACCAGCAGAAGTATACAGATGTATTTTGTAAGTATGTAAAATAGGCCTTACATTTTGCCAATACCCACAGTTCCTGAAGCCCCTCCATCTAGGAGAGTATTAAAAGCCCACTGTGTGAACTATTTTACAAACCTAAGGAGACAAACACATTTGATTATCCTGATTTACTAATTGTGAAAGGCAATGAATTTGCTGACTATATAAAACGTTTGACAATTTGGGGAAAAATAAGGAAAATGATGATGGTCAGTTGCTCCCAGCATCTCTGGATAAACTGATAAAGAAAAAGAATGAGCTCTTGATTTAAAAAAAAAAAAAACACTTTTTTAAAGTCTCAGAATATGGTGAAGGGCAGCAATGAGCTCAGTTACTGACCAGCTCTACCTGCACATAAACTGTCTAAAGGAAGCATGGTCTAGAAGAGACTCTTCTCTCCAGCAGCCACACAGGCCTGTTGTGCAAAGTTGTGGAAAATCAAACATGAGCACTCATCCTATGGTTAATTGAATTAGATCCCAAATTCAAGCCCCAGGCTCAGAGGGTGTCAGCAGTCAAGCAGTCAAAATAGGGGCACCAATTGGTAGGGAATGGGATACTGTAATGTGGGGTGGAGATGTGTGAGAGAACCCTACTAAAGACGAGAGATTTTAACTCTCCAATGCTCAAGGGTTAATTCACTGGAGGAAGTAGTCTCTCCATCCTAGCAGAAGTACTCTTACCACCCCCACCCATCCCGCCAAAAGAAGAATGGGGCCCAGGGAAGACAGATGCCAGTCCCTACACGTTTGCTGTGTTCCATCCTCTGGTACTGGCACAGCAAGGGCCACATGCATGGTTTCTAGATGGCTGAACAGCTGTTTAAAAATAGCTGAAACAAGCTGAGCACGCACATAAAGGGGTGGCAGCCAATGATTAAGTGGTCTTCTAAACGTCATGCTTTAGTAGTGTTTAAAAGATGCTGTGCCAAGAGGCTGTCCTAGACCTATGAGAGAACACAATCAGCCAGCTCCACCAAGACAAAGAGTGAATGTAACATGGCCTTTACTAATGGAGGCCAGCCTACACAACAGAGAAGAGGTGTGAACCACAGCCTTTACGAATGGAGACCAGCCTACACAACGGAGAAGAGGTGTGAACCACAGCCTTTGCCAAACACCACAACCAATGTGACTACCAACAGGAGTCACAAAATCTATAGTAAAATGAGGAGTTCATGTAAGAAGAGTGAAATACATGCTCAACATTCAGAAAACAAGTTCAGAGTATGCAGAACAGTATAGTTGGGGTTCAAGATTGATCTTAAGACACATGGGTTGCATTTCCAGCCATCAGAAACGCTATCTAACAGATAATTACAGTTTCACTGCATCTGCTGGTCTGAAAAGAAAATTTTAACTTCCAACCTCCTAAATGTTTCTATTACAAATTATTTTAATTAAGTAATGCAGGCCTAAAGGAACACCTCTTGCATCCAAACCAGACATTTTCCTGCTAAAACCTGCCTAACCGCCAATGACTCATTCAGCTCATCATCTTGCAAACAGTGTGCCATGAGAAGAAATAAATGACACGGCAGAGTAGACACCTGTCACTGCCTAGTAAGAATGTGTAAGCTCATCGTAAATACATGTAAACACATCATTAATGAAGGAAAAAGTGGCACTCTAAATAGTAAGCACTCTTGGAAAAAAAGCTAATTTCCATTAATTGGAACAAATATTTTTAGAGAAAATACATAAGATAAAAACCTACACATAAGGAAATGACAGTCATACTGATCTAGAGGGACAAGGAAAGAGGAAAGAAGATGAAATTACTAATTTAGCATCTCGTGGGTAATTAAGAAAGCCAAGTAATGCTGCTGGGCACTGGAATATATTTATGGCTTACTTCCCATGCAGGTAATTCCTGCAGCAATGCCACAAGGTAGACAGAATCATCAATGCACAGGAGAACGTGCCTACAACTAAGACACCCTACACATCCAAGGCCTAGGCCTCACTCCTCACTCTTTGTTGTTACTACTCTCCAGGAGCAACCCTGATTCTGAGTACAAAATAAAGGTGCCTTAGATTGTCATTACATTTGGGGGCACTCACAGTGTTAATGCAGGTGTGGCAAAGGAGCAGAGACTGGAGACTAAAACAGCGCAAAATGGGAGAGGGGCTCAATATTTTGGGGCCCTTTCCTCATTTCACTAGACAATCCCCATTCTGGGAGCCCTGGCCTGAAACTCCACATATAGTTCAGACTGGTCTGGAACTCAGTTGCCTTTCTCTGTCTCCAGGGCACTTGGATTAAACGAGTATGTCACCACACTCTACTGTTTCTATTTCCAGCCAGCCGTACAATTCTTTGCCTTAAGACAATAGAAGCCTGGCACTCAGAGCCCTCTGAATATGGATTCCTAATCTTCGTTTCCCTGACACTCTGGGCTTTCTCACCGTTTCCCTGACCACCAGGCTGAACTTAAAAAGCGGGTTTTTTTTTTTTGTTTTTTTGTTGTTTTTTTTTTTGGTGTGTGTGAGTGTGTTGCGCGTTTCCCTTCCATTTCCCCTCTTCCTGGCAAATGGTCAGATTTTCAATTTGCACGTCCTACTGCCCCACACACAAACTTTAATAAAACTGTAGTCTTTGGGATCAGGTGTTTGAGGCACACACCTTTAATCCCAGCACTCGGGAGGCAGTGAATTCTTCTGAGTTCCAGGGCAGCCTGGTCTACTGAGCAAGTTCCAGGACAGCCAGGGCTGTGAGCTTTTGTTTACAATAACTACTCTGTGATTTATTCATTCCATTAGAAGAACAATAACAGGCCAGCATTACTTAAGATGGCTGTCTACCTCCCTATATTCCTACAGAAGAAAACAGAAACAGCTCTGATAGCTCCATCACTCTGGAAAAGAAAACACACTGCACCTTTCCAATGGGAAAGAGCCAACAACAGCAAGTAAGAACCCTCCTAGCCAGTGAAATGGCTNCTTCCTGGCTTCCTCAGACACCTTGGCAAACTCTTTTTTTGGATTCCTGCAGCCTAATAACCTCTGAGGACAGTGGGCTGGGGTGTGTTCCCTGAGTCATATACATGAGGCAGTTTGTACAGTTTCTTTACATATTTATCCATTTCTGGGAGTTGACTCCAAAGCTTGGCTACAGTGTATAGTGCCAGGAGAAACATCATCAAAGGGTGACATTTTTCTGCTTAGTGCCTGCACTTCCCTCATACAGATGCCGGGCTCAATGGTAGTCCTAGTTTTAATTCTGAGATCTCTTATATAATTTTTCATCAGGGCTGTACTAATTCACATTTCCCCCAGAGTGTGAAAGGTTTCTGCACCACTGCACTTGTCTCTGTATTGTTTGTAATGTCCTCTTGATTTCTCCTTATAGTCTCTCTCTCTCTCTCTCTCTCTCTCTCTCTCTCTCTGACATTACAGTAAAGAAAAATACAAAGATATGCTTGTTCATTGCATAATGAAATCTAAGTTTGCCTCCTTATTCCAAAGCCTTCAGAAGTTACTGTGTTCTGGCCCTTAAACCCTAAGTTATTAATAAAAATGGTTGTTGCAATTTTGAAACAGTAAGGACTAAATAGTAAAGATTAAACTGGATGGACCCTAACATTAGAAGGAATCTAATGAGTTCAGCAATTAATATATCCTAGACAATACAATGGAAGTTTTCTATACATTTAGTCCTTATACTGCTCAGAACAGAAACTACCGCTTCCCTGCTCCCTAAACAAACGGCAGAGCTGAAGTTTGCCTCCAGAGCAGGCTGAGCCAAATTCTTCTGTTCCATAAAATACCACCCTTTAAATATGATGGTTTTGAGACAAAACAAAATCTTCCAAGAAGTAAGCAGACAGAATAGACTAAGTTTATTGCCCAGGAACTTCTGTATGGAAAGGAAATTGACTCCATTCACTGACAGTCACTCTGTACTAAGAAATCCAAGAGAAGCAGCAGAGGAAGTTCCAGACATAATAGCACACAGCCAGACAAACATCTGCAACCCCAGCTGTGCACGCGGAAAGAGGATGGGAGACTGGGTTCACAGTCACAAAGGTGGGCACATTCCTCTGCTTCAGACCACCTTCATCTGATAATACGAAAAGGAAATAAAGTAAGTAATAAAATAAGTATTTGTGACTCAGTGACTACACAAAGCACAAGAAGCACAAGAGAGAAGATGGAGCTATGCAAGGATGACAAGAGAGCCCGGCTTGTCTTTCCAAACGCCCTTGGCTGCCCCAAAGACTAAAGAGGTTATCTTTCATGTAACTCAAAGCATTTGTCAAATAGTCAGGAAGATCACAGACTGTGTTTGACTAATTATGAGTTGGTAAGGATTTAAGTCAATAATGTACAGAAGAAAGAATTGCTATTCAAGACTGAGAAAAAGAAAATCTACCTTTTTGCTGTACCCAGGGGTTAAAGCACATTTTCACTTTTAATTGCAAACACCATTAAGTACTCTGCAAAGGACCATTATCTTAAACAATTATCAGGCTCCGAGGTCACCAATTAGAACCCTGCAAGGATTTGAATTAAAAAAAAGTTTTATGATTAGGTGGAGAAATGATCCAAGAAAGAGATTAGTTCTGTTCAGAACACACTCATTATAAAACCCATTTCCTTTGTGTGAAGATTCAATGTCTTTCTCATTTATCCTGCTGGCATTATCACACGTTGAGATAGAAATATGACTGCACTAATAACATTCTATAACAACCATATCACACAAGCATTTTACTCTCTATTACTTTTGCAGCTAATAAGATTACAAATGAGCATTTTTCTGTTGGTTAGATGGACAATAATAAATACAGTGGTCAACTTCAAAATAAAATCAAAGTAGAATTTATCATCTGGTTACCACATGTTTAGATCAAGTCCATAATCACAAACAAAGGTGAAAGCAAACAAACATTTGGAAAAAGGTGTAAGAGACTAAATTCCACTTATTGTATGATATTATCTGAAGGGATCACTCTTGTTTCAGACAGAACTTATAAATATAATGAGCCAAGGCTACAAGTAGATCCCAAAGGAAACATCTAGAAGAGATCAAAGGCATCAAGGAGTTGTGCTCCTCACCACATACTCAAAGACCTCCCAACACACTTTAAGGCTGAAATGAAATACACAAACACACATCGTGCCCAGTCATCTGAGCCACCTGGAAACTACCAAGTATAAGATACTGAATTGCAAAATACTATGGCAGCATAAACATCCTTTCTGTCAGATTTTATTTAATAAGCATGACAGAAAGTTAACATACTTCTGCCATATCAATTAGCACATGCTGTAATAGTTATAGCCTCAGAGGACATGGCACATCTTTATATAGATGTATGCAGCTGTTAAAAATGAGTATTTAAACGTATATCCTAAAGCTTGAGAGAACTCTCCTGACGAGGTTAAAATATATGTATCCCAAAGGTTTTACTTGCCAAATCTACTCAGAGGCTCAATGTATGACTCATTACTTATAGGGCCTGTCTGTGCAAGCGACACAGAATTATACAAAGTCTACGTGACTACCTTAGGAAGGTGTTCTGTTGTCTATTTTCTGTGTTAAGTACAATTTGATGATCTATGAGCTAGTGACAGGCTAAGATAAACACTCCAAAGCCAACAGGACCAGAGATCCATTGGTGGTTTTGGATCAGGTGCTGCGTTCAGCACCCATGGCAACCGGCTCACCAAAAGTCACAAGACAAAGGCAAATGAGCAATATAGTTGAAGTATCACTACTTCATTAAGAGAGGAAAAAGGGGAAAAGCCTAAAGAGTTCTACAGAATGGGCAATAATAGGGAAAAGGCTGGTAAGCAATGCCTAGTTAAGCAGCTAAAATTGCTCCAATGCTTATGCTATAGGAAAAATGACACAGGAGAGAGTAACATTTAAGGCATAGGAGAATCAAATCTAAAAGGGAGAAATCGCAAAGGCACATCAATTCTATTTACAGGCATAAGAACACTAACTTACAACAGCATTTGGCTAATCTAAAAGTGGCTGCTTTAGAGCTTTAAGCTCACCAGGAGCCCAGTCTAGAATAGCCTCTCAGCAATGTCTGAAGCGTCAATCATCTGACAACAAGCTGTATACGAAGGTTCCTTTCAGCCTTCAGACTTACACATTTTCACAATCTGTCTCACTGACTAGACACTTAAAACTGCTATTCATCTCTGCAAATCTGAAACCCCTTTCTGCACCTTGAATATAGACAGCATGCATCAATACAGACAGCTGAACAGGAATAAGTAAGCGATGATATTCTTCATGGTAGCACAGTGAGACCTGACAACCATTAACGAATAGCCAAGATTAGAATTAACAAAATAGAAGCCACTGTCACTTCATGTCACAAAAAGACCTCCAGTGTCAGTTATTAAACTGTTCTCTTAGCTCCACACCCACTGAGGTGCACCCTGTTGGAGAATGGGCAGAGGTTCTGCAAACCCCACCTCATGGTCTAAGTTTCTCTCACTCCAGCTCAATCTGTCTTCTCATACCGTGTCTTTTGTGTGGTGCTCATGGTTGCTGGGACCACTGAGGCTCTCTAGAACTTCTAATATGGTGTCTAGCATGAAAGAATACAGCTGGCTTTCCCCACAGCTGAAGAACTTTCCAAGTAAGCCTGTCAGTCAGGATCTACCCAGGTAAACAGAAATTACACCAGCTGCTTCAGTAGAAAGGATCTAACACAAAAGATTGGACAGACAGACAAAGAGAAAATGCGAAAATGGAGAATACTGAAGTCATTTAGAAATAGTGCCACATAGCCAGGCACTGGTGATGTACACCTTTAATCCCAACACTCAGGAGGCAGAGGCAGAGGCAGATGGATCTCTGATTTTGAGGCCGGGTTGGTCTAACAAAGTAAGTTCTAGAACAGCCAGTGCTACACACAGAGAAACCNGGAGGGAGGAGTAATAAATAGTGCAGTGCAGACTGCAGTAAGCCACTGGAGGAACAGAAGGAAATCATTTGATGGGATGCTTCTGGAGCTGGAACCAAGACTCACTATTTGCTATCTCAGAACCTGGAAAAGGCTCTCTGAGAGTAGGGCTTGTCCTCTGAGGAAACACAGTTTCTGAGGGTGTATATGGTTTGGGGAAGCCCAGAGGCTTAGACGACCACAAAATACTGAGCCTATAAACAAAATGAAAAGGAACAAAGTCCTCACCAACCCAACAATAAGAAATTTTATTGTTTGCATATATGGGGGTTATGAGTAGATTGATAATTTTTTTTAAATCCAGTAAAATATAAAAAAGAAAAATATGGGTGACTGTATCTGACAACACATTAAAAATCTTGAGAGAGCTGTCTGCTGTCTATGCCTAGCCCCAACGAGGAGTTACACTTTTCAAACGCATGCTATGTAGGAATAAATGAGATTCCCAAAGGTCCCCCAAATGCATATGGCCCTTCAGCTAGCTATAAAAGCAAACAGAAGCAGAGACTCCCTGCCCAGAACTCTACCACAGAGTGCAACTCAATGGGTAAGGTGGTAAGGGACACTTTAATAACTGACATGGAGTCCATCTGTGAAATGAAGTGACAGTGACTTCTGTTTCGTGAATTCTGATCTTGGCTATTCTATAACGTTATCAGTCTCACTGTGCTGACATAAAGAACATCACCCTTTATTTTCTCTCCTCCACCCAGCAGGTGTCCTGTGAATGGATGAGCTCCAGCTTCCTTCTAGGCATTTTTTTTACCTTTCTTACTGCTTGTAGGACATCAAAGACCTTCTGATTTGATTCTTCTAGTCTAATACTTCTTGAAAAGCCAAATAATTTCATTTTTTAAGATTTGTGACTTATTGGTGGTGATGGGGCACTAAACACAAGACCCAGAAAGTGTCCCTGGGCACGAGGCATATTTTTATGGCATCCCTGGAAGCTGCAGAGTAGCTTTCTTGTTAACGTCTTGGGTCTAAGCTCTGAGAGTGGAGAGCAGAGGGCAAACACAGCACGGCCTTGCCACTGTGTTTGTTTACTTCCCTCCTCCCAGTAGGTATTATGATGGCCATCACTGTTCAGGAAAATGTAGTCTATGTGATGATCTTAACATAGACGTTCTCGATGGAA
This sequence comes from Bramus lutescens, assembly GCA_001685075.1. Classification (NCBI taxonomy): domain Eukaryota; kingdom Metazoa; phylum Chordata; class Mammalia; order Rodentia; family Cricetidae; genus Bramus; species Bramus lutescens. The sequence continues at coordinate 212,797 of LOEQ01004602.1, forward strand.
TGAAACCAGAATGAATATTCTTGGAGGCTAAATGATCTGAGCTAAATTTCTGGTGTCCCCTGTGAAAGGCACAGGGAGACAACTGCAGGTGATGCTCACCTTGCAAAAGGTACCTATCAGCGTCCTGGTTTGTGCAGCACAGAACATTTCTATGAATATATAATCATTCACCACATTATTCAGAGAGAAATGTTTATCATCTTCAAACCATTTGCTATTCCAAGAACTAATTAAGTTTACAAACTGTGTTGTGAATACCAGAAGGCAGTGGATGTACAAATCATATTGTTGATTATGCTTCTGACAAAGGAACTGTATTACAGGTGTCACATGCAAACACTGTGACCAGCCAAGTCCTTTAAACTTCATGATCTCAAGCCTGGGAACAAATGAAGCCAAAACATGAGCAAAGATGGATGTAAAATGAAGTTGCTTAAAGGGAAAAGAAAAAATTGCCCCAAGTGATGCTTGATAGAGCTATTGAGTTGCCTGTTTTGCTTATGGTATTCTCAGAACAGCATACTAACCTACAGCCTCCAGATAGCACAACTGTCTAGCTTTTCAGCACCTGCAGTAAGAGTATAAAGCAACGATAATAAGGAAATAACAATTTGGTAAACCTAAGTATTAAAAAGTGGGTTCAAATTACAAACTGGTCCTTAATACAAGGGCAAAACATCATATAGGTGGCATCCACTCGCCCTATCAGTTAGGGTACTGGTATCTGGCTTTAGAGTACTTAAGATTAATGGTACATTTCTGGTACCACACCTAGAAACCACACATAGCAAATTCTACCTTTTGCTCCCATATTTCTTCATGGCCTAATGAAAATGCCAGCATCAGATATGAGGTATTTTTTATGAGTTACTACTCAGTACTGTTATTGCCAGTGTTCTTGATGAAACACCAAAACTAGACGGTAAGACCCCCCCTGCTGAAGATTTCACACACTCTTATACAGGATATAGAGAAATCCAGCAAGAAATGAACCGAAGAGTTCCTCCTTGCTGGCTATAATACACAGTGTAGAGAAGTGTTATATAGCCTGGCGAGGGAGAAAACATCAGTGCAGGTGTGGAGCTTGCATGTTACACCACCAATCTGCCACACTGATGCAACAGGAAGACATATGTTGTGAGGGGAGCCAATTAGTCTCTGGACTAGAGCTCTGCTCTAGTGAGAAATACATGCTTGATACTGTAAACCAGGTCCAAACTTCATGGTTGGGAAGGTCACAGGCCCTACAGTTCTATTACTACCCAACAGGCCCTACTACTGCTGTTCTGCTAAACAGACATGTTGTCGAACTGCCGTTTAAATATTTACACTTATACACAGAGATTAGATTTGCTCTCAGCCTTGATGGGAGAAGCTTCTATTTACAATAAATTGGGGGGAACGTAGAAGCTCATGGCTGCTTAGGACGCCAAGAATCAGAGACTGCGGAGTGTTCAGTCCTAAACTAGACAGCCAAATCGCACCTCCTAATGCTCAGGAAACATAACAAAAGAGGAAAGAATATAAGAGCCAGATGATAATGAAGAGGGCTATCAAACACTACCTTCTGGGTATGATTAACTCACTGCAATCAAGGGCTCACAGAAGCTGTGATTGTCTGCACAAGACTGGGCCTATTAACAGTTGGTCCTGGGAGCTAATGAGGTCCCATCCCTCCCTGGGGAACTACTGACTTCTGATGCATGCGAAAAGGAGGGGGTGTCATCATCTTTATTTGTGTGGCCACTATGAGTCCATCAGGGACCAGTGAACAGACCCACAGCCAAGCTCTTGCAGATGGCCATGGTAAAACCCAGTGGGTCACAAAACAAAGCTTGAAGACACCAAGGTGGGAAAGGGACTTGTAGGAAAAGAGGGGGCTGACAGACTATCCATAGAAGAGGGTGGGTGAAAGCAATCATCATCCATTACATACATGCAACTATCAAAAGTAAATTTTAAAAATCTTTAAGAAGTTTTAAATTTTTTTAAAAGAAAGGATAGTATCTAGTATCTAATGGTAAAAGGAAAAGGTAAGGAAAGCATAGACAAGGTAGGCAAATGATAGACAGGCAGGAAGTTCCATAAATGCTTATCCAAAACTTCTACTATGGCATGGCTTAAGAAATCTAGGAAGGCACCTGTATAGACAGAAAAGAGGGGTTTTGAGATCCCTTAAATGCCATACAACCACTTATCATTAAAACACTCCAGTAAAATTTGGCAATGTAAGGTATGCTTATATGAACTGGAGTGAAAAATTCATACATTACATGCTAAGTCAAGGCCACAAACAAAAGACTGCAAAGGGCGAGAAAGACTATAACAGTGTACCACAAAATATGTACTTGAGATTGCAAACTAACTTCAGAAGACACACAGACTCTGAGGCTAAAGAGTTCATTAAACTGGGCGGTGCCTTTAATCCCAGCACTAGGGAGGCAGAGGCAGGCGAATTGAATCTCTGTGAGTTTGAGGCCAGCCTGGTCTACAAGAGCTAGTTCCAGGACA
>LOEQ01004602.1:217724-229699 GCA_001685075.1 Bramus lutescens
AAAAAAAAAAAAAAAACAAGGAGATTATACTGAGAGATTAAGTTTCAGATGGAAAAAGGGTGTAACCTGCATTTTACAGAAAAAGAGCATACAGCCCAGCAGATTTAATACATCAGAGTGTGTAGGCAGAAAGGCTGGTTTAGGCGCTGGTCAGATGTGGGTAAGCCTCAGTCCCTCAGCGCTCCATCGATTTCCCAAGATACTTAATCTCTGACTCCCTCTTTAGTCACCTGGCTGCAGATAATAATATCCCTGTGTGAGACCACTGTAATGAACTGAAACAAAGCTAATATAAGCAAGCAATGCTGAAAGCAAGAAACAGGTATTACCAATTATTTTTGTCTTGACATTTCATGTATTCTCTTTGAAATAGCATAGTAAGATACAAAAAGGGAGAAGGCCTTTAAAAAAAAAACCCTACATATCTCAACCACAACTGCAACATCAAAATTCTCTGTGCCTTCCACCTCTTTTCCTTTCCAATCAGACACTTGCCCACAAGAATGGGTAACCAAACTGCCTGTGGTTGTGGGAGAGAGAAATCCCACACCCAGTCAATTTCAAGCCAACAGTGAGCAGAACCACTGCAATAGTTGCCACACCCATTCAAGCATGTGCGTGCGCACACACACACACACACACACACACACACACACACACACAAATAATGAAGATGGTTTTAAAGATTTTAAAGACAAAGTTCTGTCCAGGCAAGGACACAAGACTGAAGCTAGACCTTACACACGGGGGAGGGGAGGGAGCATGCCCACATGTCCTCTCACTCCCATGTGATCTGAACAGCAAGCAGGTTTACTTCCCAGTTCCTGTCCTCAGCTCCTCAGAGAACTTGCAAACACAATATATTCTGGATGGCTGAATGCATGAGTACCCTCTGTACACTACTGATATGAAACAGTAAAGCAGCTCACCTTCAACCATCAAGCTGGCAGTCACCCTATCTATCTACTGGGTGTCTAACAATGCTGGAGCCTGCCTATGTCTGCAGGATCCTCCCAGAGACAAGACACACTTTCTAACACATAAAGTAGGGAAGTCAGAAATTAGAGAGAGTTATAGTGAAGGGCGGTCAGTGTTGTGACAGGTGGACACACAAGGCTACAAAAGATTATATCGGGAGCGTTTTCTCCAGCGCACTCCAGGGTTAAAGGAGGAGAAAGTTAGCTCAGAGATGTTGTTGGAAGGCTTTCAGCAGAAGAGCCATGACCAGGCCAGGATGCAAGGTTAGGACTGCTCAGGAGGCCTCTGCCGAGGCACTCCTTAATGATGACTAAAAGCGCTTCTATCATCTCAAAGAAAATGTTTTATGTACTGTCGAGGAGATTCCTGGAAAGAAGCTGTGTCTGCAGAGATGGACTGACTGATTAGAACACAGTGATGTGGAGAAGTAGAGGCCAATTCCTTATCCCAGGTTAGCCTTAGACCCCTGAACAGCCAGCCCTCCCTTGCCCCCCTCTGTGTCAGACCATCTAAGGACTAATAGATCAAACACTTGGCACCTGTTTATTTAGCAGACCCCTTAGTTTGCAGCAACCCCAAAGCTGAGCTTATCAGCAGCTGGGAACTACAGAAAAGCTCCCCATCTTGCTGTCCTTGCCCTTCTCCTGTATTTCAAACATGCCTTAGCTTGACAGCTTCTTTGTTCTGTTAACCTATAAAACTTCATGAAACTGTGTTCACTTGAGGCATGGAATTTGGGATAATCTACATCTGTGTTCCTGGGCCATTGTCACACAAATATGGCTCCAGGTTAATAATCTCATATTCTCTTTAAGGCGAGGGCTGTGTGTGGCTCCAACAATATATAGGCTTCAGTCTCTCAGAACAGCGTAATACAGATAAAACTGGGTGTTTGTCTGAGTTTGTGACCCCTGAAGCCATCTTTCCCTTCCTATACAGCCTGCTCTTCAGTGAACACCTGAGAAATCACAAAGCCAGGTCCACAGGCACCACAGGAAGGGGAGGAAGCCACACTACACTGTGGAAGCTCAGTACAGAGGACAAGACTCCTTCTATCTTACCACACAGAAGCCACAGGATAGTAACCCAGTTATTAGCAGAATGATATATTTTGGGGAGTCAGATGAAATAGCAAGAAAAGAATTTCCAACTTTATGACCTCATATAAGCAACTTGCTTATCGGATTAGCACTTTCCTCATTTTTAAAAAGGGGATAAAAATGGGTTGTAAATTGTACTGCCTAAAAAGTGTGAGGCCATGGTTCTGGGTCTCCAGAACCATCAAGGAAGAAAAAAAGCAGGTTTTTTGTTTGTTTGTTTGTTCAAAGGCTTGAGGGACAATGCTTACTTGACAGGTTACTGACACAAGAGGGGGGTTCACTGCTTGAGCACCCGCTGAGCAGAAGCTGAGGCCAAGTGCTCACTAACAGCTGCTCATTAGATGGGTGGATACATTAAAATGTCCTCTTCATTTGTTCTTAAAGTCTCCACAGGCTGTGCCTATGGCTCACTTCTCCAGGCCAGACAAAGAGCTTTCTGGAATAACACTTCTGATTGGTGAGAGATGCTTGTGTTAAAGGTAGTGAGTTTGAATTCATACAAAAGGCAAACACTTAAATTAAAACCCTAGAAGCCTTGGCAGCACCCACAAAAACTCAGTGACAAAGGAGAGAAAAGGCCACATGAGAAGAAAGCTGAGGTCCTAAGATAACACCTCTGCAAAAACCCCTTCTGAGCCCACCAACAAACTTGTGGGCTGACAGCTGAACTGATATTCTGAAGGTACAAGAGATGCTCAGAGTCAGAGGAAGTGTCTGCATCCAAAACCCAACAGTACAACTGCGTTTGAAAGGACAGTCAACCTTGTAAACTGATGAGCCCCATTTCGTGTGCATCACAATCTGAGCCATGAACATGGCCCCCAATCCTGCCATTACTCCTCCCAAGGAGACAGCACTGGATCAATGAGCTCCTCCACCTAGGCTCACTTTAGGGTCCTGAGCAGTACGGAGCAAATGAAGAAACAGAACTGTGCTGTGGGGATGCAGTGCCAGCCGCAGCAAGGCTTCTGGTATGTGTATGGTCAAAGAGCACAGTAAGCAAAGGGCACAAGAAGCATTCCAGGTGCTCCCAACATGCTTGCTCATGGCCTAGGTTCTAGAAAACCTGCTCCTGTGGCTCTAAGAAGCCAAAGCCAAGGTGAAGCTGCTGACAGTTAACTGGCAAGGACTCCAGCAACGCCAGCCTGAGTTCCTGTTGCCAAAAGCCAGCAGTACCCATCTAGCAACCTGGCCCAGAGAGACCGCTGCTGAGAGCAGGCCCAACTAGTCTGATGGTCACAAGGAGTCCAAGTAAGAATCTCTAAGGCAGGACCCACTAACCACAGAACTGTGAAGGACAACACACCAGTTCTGAGGTACATAGAATGGAATGGTTTAGCATATGGAAACAGACAGCACATGTAGCAAGATATGTGGATTTTCAGCACAGAATTACCATGCCTCCATTGTTTCTTGCATCTAGGAAAACAATCTGCTCAAGAGCTCTCTTCACTGCACCATTTTCTTGCCAGGGTTCATTCATTTACTCCCTTATAATTTATTTATCTATCTGGATCACCTACCTACACACACACACACACACACACACAATTTGCGTGAACTACCCTTTCCTCTACGTTCTCCTCTCTCCTCCACTGTCTAACCACATCCAGGTTCATACAATGGCAGATTAAAAGGTAAAGTACACACCACCTCACCTAGTTAACATCTACATCTACCTCTTTAGAAGAAAACACATCTCTATTGAACATGTGTTTCAAAAAGAGAATTTACTGGTTTAAAGTATATTTTGCAAAATGGAAAAGTATCACATATCTAAAACTGAACTCTAAATAACTTACATTTGCATCTTGGAGATGACTCTGTAACAGCATGACCACCTCCTCAGGGCAGCTTCTTATGCTGCTGAGCCCTCACTCACCCTTCTAGGTACTAAGTCACCCAGTTCTTTATGTCCAAATACCCTCAGGAAAGAATCCCTGACCTTAATTTGTAAAGAAGAGATCTTGGTATATTATGACACCTGGCATGAGCTCACAAAGGACCAATAAAAGTTGATCAAAGAGGATAAGTCTGTCTCCAGTGGCAGAAACTCAGCAAGGCAACAATATCACCTTTCTTACAGATACAAGGTGTCATACTCAAGTCTGTCACAACAGACTCTCTCTGTTTGAGTGCACTCTGCGTGGTCCTAATAGCAACCAACTGGAGCTGTTTAGAAGCCAACCAGGCTGATAGTCCTCTTTCACTTCCAATGCTGAAAGTAGCCGCACACTGCTTGTCCCCTGAAAAAGAAAGGAGCTTGATGATCTACATAGTATTTTTGAGTCAGTCAGAGGCCACAAAACAAGGGAAAACAAACTCTAAGGACGATAAATGTTCACAAAGACAGATGAGGTCCACATAAGCTTCACCTCTGGCAGAGTATAGATGTGACAGCCTCGAAGAAACAATGAAATGTGAACAAACTGTCACACGCTGAGTGTGAGCTTACCCAACAACTTAAGATGTACTGAGAAGCAAAGCACTTCGCTTTTTCCTCAAGCCTCCACTGGGTGCTAACAGCAAAATGGACAAGGTCAGAAAAAGCAAAGAGTTCTTTCAGGTAGCAGGGAAATACGGCCTCCACTCAGACCTTCTCACAGAAAGCAAAACCATCTGCCATCACTGGCACGAACAGTGACCTCTTCCATCTGCCCTGCTCCAGTCAAAGATCTGAGGTGAAGACCAGGTCACCTGGGGAGGGGCTGGAGGCGGCTATGAGGAAAACATCTTCTGAAACCGCAGGGATTCTACAACAGTGCAAAGCATCAGAGCAGGGTTCTCAACTTTCCCACCACCGCTATGACCCTTTAATACAGTCCCTCATGTTGTGCTGACCCCAACCATGAAATTATTTTTGTTGCTATTTTCTAACTGTAATTTTGCTACTGTTATGAAAGCTAAAGCAAATATTTGATATGCAGATGGTTTTAGGTGACCTCTCTGACAGGGTCATCCAACCCCCAAAGGGGCCGTGACCCACAGGTTGAGAATCACTACATTAGGTGCTATAGAGAAAAAACAAACCTCTCAGTTCAGCAGTCTAAGCTTCCAACTGAAGAAACTAACAAACGAAAAAAAATTAAGATTAAGAAAAGGAGAAACCAGGCAGATATCAACAAAATTACAACCCTGAGAAATGGTGAGAAAATGTGGTTGGAGAGATGGCCTCACTACTAAGAGCACTTGCTGCTAATGTAGAGGACTGGAGTTCAATTCTCAGAAACCATGTGAGATGGCTCACAATCACCTTTGACTCCAGCTCCAGAGGATCTGATGCCCTCTTCTGGCCTCCACAGGCACCCATACTCACATGACACATACACATAAATAAAGAAAGAAAAATCAGCTGGGCAATAGTGGACCACACCTTTAATCACAGCACTTGGAGGCTGATGAAGACAAATAGACATAAATTTAAGTCTAATCTAATCTACATAATAAATTCCAGGCTAGCTTAACCAACAGAGACTCTATTAAAAATTAAAATAAAAAACTAAAAGAGACAGAAAAACAGGTGGAAAACAGTGCTGCATCTATCTTGTCTTCATTTAAAAAGAATGTTATCAACAGTTTCAGGCCAATAAATTCGATTAATTCGAGCCAGGCAGATAATCACCATAAAACCCACAACTACCAAAGGCCACTTAAGAAGAGATGACATAGAGAGCAATTCAGAACAGAGACCCGTGAACAGGGATCAAGCACTCTCGAAGATATCCCAAGTCCTACAGTGTTCTTCTGGTGACTCCGGGTGACCTAGGAGGGAGAACACCATCAGTTCTACATGAACTATTCCAAAATGGAGAAGAACACAAATGCCAAGCCTATTTGTCAGTCTGGTACAAAATTCTGGGAAACATTTTCAAAAATAAACAAAGCCCCCACCCATACCTATCTACCTATAATTCCTAATGAAGGTAGATGGGAATGTACCACACAGATATTAGCAACAGGAATCTTGGGAGCTTTAAATAGAATAACACATGAGCTCAGAGCACTAAGCATTTTCAGGGAAGTAACATGGTTTAACATTTAAAAGCAATTCGACAATGTTTACTACATTTAAATGACTAAAAGGATCTGAGGCCATGTAGGAAAAGCCTTTATTGCATTAAATCAATGAAATAATTAAAAACTCTTCACAAAGCAAGAGTAAGAGGAAACTTCCTCAACCTGAAAAAGACCAACGACAGTCTTTGAAAAAGTATAGGAGGGCAAGGCTCAATCAGAAAAGCACTAGCTGCTCAAGCTGCAGACTGAGTCTGATGCTCAGCAGCAAACCCAGTGCTGGGGAGCTGGAGACTGCAGGACCCCCAGAGCTTGCTGCTCCGACCAATTCAGCAAGCTCCAGGTGAATAGAGATAGCGTCTCAAAACATAAGGTAGAGAGTAAAGGAGGAAGACAGCCAATGTCAACTTCTGGCCTCCACGTGTTCCCTCACACACTCAAACACACACACAACACACACACACAATACTTCGGAGCATAGACAGGAGTCCTACTCAGAACAAAAAGAGATGAAAACTGAACATAAACTTAACTCAGGTTAAAAAAGACAAACTGTCATTGTCTAGATAAAATGGTCTTGAAAGTCCTAACTTATCCACAACAAAAGTAACCTTGAGTTCAACAGAGTGGCTACGGGAGGTAGTTCCAATCAACTACAAGGCTAAATACACAACAAAAACATTAGAAATAGAATCATAAATAACATCACAATAGTCTCAAAATATGACATCAAGATTAATTTCATAAAGTGCATACAAAGTCTATATACTAGGAAGGAAATGCAAATACTCAGGTAGAAACCTAAAAACCTGAACATGAAGATACACAGCACAGCCACAGATAATAAACCTGATACTGTTTCCAAGACCTTCCTCCTCCTCAAATTCAAATATCCCCTCCTGTAAGCCCTACGGAGGGCACAGTAGACATTTATGTAAATCTTAAATCAATTCTACAGCTTAAGGGTATGTGTGAACATAAATGAATAGAGAGGCAAATTTCAAAAGAGAACAAAGTTGAGAGACCTTTACTGCAGCTGCGAAGCCTACCTAAGCTCCAGCAATGAACACAATAGTTTAAGGAGAGACATACAGAGCCACAGAATAGCATCCAAAACTGGTCAGGCATTTGCACTGCTGATTGGGTGTTTTCTCTGCACTTCTGGGGACTGAACCTGGGACTTGTATGTGCTGTGAAGCACCTTACAACTTAGAGTTGACTAGTGTTTGATAATATCCAAGGGCCTTTCAGTGTAGGAAAGTCCATGACACAGCGCTTGAACACTTAGACATACAAACCAACAAACTTGATCCTGAAGTATACAAGAACTACCTAAAGTAAAATAAAGGTCATACAATCCTTCCTACTGTTGCTTTTCTTTGCTATAACTTAAGAGCAAGTTTTCTCTAAGTAAATTAGCTCCTTCGATGTGTAAGTATTTGAATTGCTGTCTAAAGGAAATGTAAAATTAATTTTAAGGCTCACAAAATTTAGCACAAAACTACAAAGTGTAGTAAGTACCACCTAGCCCACAAGCAGTACTAATAGTTCTGATACCTGGTCAGCATATCTATGCATCGCAAGAGGCCTTCACTCCCGAGGAGCGTTTATCAGCACTCCCTTGAGACTATTTTTGAGACAACCTTCTACTATGGCATCCAGAAAGACTGTACATCGACACCTGTTTAAATGTGCACCCGAGGGGTGACAGTCAAGGACAGTAAATTGCTACTGTTCCACCAGGAACATCTTAGGTGAAACCTGCTTTCATTTCTGGAACTCAAAGAAGCTGGCAGTGAAAACAAAATCACCACTGCATGGTTTGGTGCCAATACTTGGTGTCTATTAAGGGAACTGAAGTTTAACCTACAGAAAATACCTGTAAAAACATCACAAAGGAAAAAGCTTTTCAAATGCCATCATCATCTAGAAAACTCTATCCTAACTGGCAAGCCTGGCCCACCTGAGGCCCGGGAAACCTCCGGGCTTCACTTTTGTCCACACTTCAGACTCTGTGAATCCATTTCTGCAGCCATCAACTATCCCCAGGCTCCAAGATAATAACCTCTGCCCAGATCTGATGGAACCTTGACATCACAGACATTACCAAAGTACCCATCTTTAGTTCAAAATGGATCTCTCTACTCTCTCCCCAAACCCAACACAAATGCACACATGCATGCATAAGCGTGATTTAAAAAGAATCCAAAACCACAATATTAAAAATTCCAGGCTTCTGAGTTAAAAGTGTTATCAACTTAGATGTTCACAACAGCTTCACTGGTCAGAGCTGTGTCATCATTCTGTACCTGCCTCCAAAGTCAAGATCCATCTTCTGTTCTGCCACCCAACTCTTATCTTCCCCCATTAATTACCTTTCAAAAATCAGAAAACAGTTTTATAAATCCTATTATGGATAGAAGACCCAGAAACAAGAAAATTTTTCTTACAGCTAAAGAGAAAGCTTTATTAGTTGTTTTTTATAATCTTGATACTCTTTTATTACTTCTGTTCTGTAAAGGTAATTCACATTAACTCAGAAGACACTATGACAGGACAAGACAGTCCAGAGGTTCCTCCATCTTGTATTCTTGTTAAGGCCGTTTCAGGCTTATCTAGAATTTGAGCTCCCTGATGAAGAATCCCAAGGAAAATGACCCAACTCTATTCTAGGTGCCTGAGGTCAAGATGCTCCAGCTAACTTATTTTGACTTCTGTTGAACTGCCTGCTTGATTTTGTGGAACCCTTCCTCTAGCTAAAAGTTTATTTTAGCTTGTTAAACTGCTTGCTTGCAAAACATCCCCCTGTAGCTGCTGAGTGAGATACCAGGATGTGGTTTTTACCTTTAAAAAGCTCCTTTGTGTAAGGGGCTACACTTAGGTCCTAAATACCTGAGTGTACTTCCGGTTGACTGGAACAAAGACTTTTAATTGGCTTTATGCTGTGCTATGTCTGGGTTGTCATCTCTGATGAGCTCCCCCAGAACAACACAGGTATTAATACCATTCATACTCTATTTTCTATATAGTTTCCTGTTGAATTTCAAACTTAAAGACAAAATTGGGTTCCAAACTTGACCGTGAACAGGAAGCCTGAAAACAAATGTCTTTGGAATTGCTCAGACCTCATGACTGGGTCTCTGGGCACACAGGATCTCTGAGCACACAGGAGGAAGGTGAGGAGCAGAAAAGGAGGAATTTGCTCTTATGCTGGCCAAGCCTAGGGTGAAACCACTTCTCAGTACTGGGATTTGGAATGGGATTCTCTGGCAGGCAAGTCCCCACAGGGGAGGAAAGGTAAACATCATTCCACCTCCGAAATCCAAAGTTATCTGTATTCTTTAGACATGCAGACATCTAGAGGTCAGCCTAAAAACTAAGTGAAACCAAAAAAAAAAAAAATAACCTTTGCTGAATGAGCACTTAAAAGAACCAGAATATTTGGCTTCATGGTCTCTGTGTGGCTTCCAATGTGTTTCACAGAACCAATGAGTGCAGGCTGCTGCTATATATATACTCAGTGTTTGATCCAAAGCTCGCAGTGGCTCACACTCAAGGAGGGCTGAAAAAAATGATTTGTCTTGGAACATGGGTTACAACCTTTCTCTTAACTGTAGGAGACACCATATGGTTTTGCACAGGACAGCTAAAATAGGCACACCAATGTTGTTCTCTAGTCCAATAGAACTTTATTAGTGGTCACTGTAACTGGACTTCCACATGACTTTGAATGTCAAGTAATATTTTTAAGCCAGACATAGTGACACCTGCCTACAGTCCAAGCACTCAAGTGGGCCGATACAGGAGGATCAGCAGTTTCAGGAGAAGCCAGGCGGTGGTGTTGCACTGCTTGAGGATTGTTTGTTTGTTTTTCTTTGGTAACTCCTCTCCAGCTCTGAAAAACCAACCTATAGTGTTGTTTTGGGGGTAACATGTAATAAAGAAAAGCTAGGAACACTATGCATGTAAACTCAGCAACTTAGAAGAAATTAAACAGACTGAAAACAAACAAACAAACAAACAAACAAACAAACAAAAACTACCCCCAAATCACTGAGAAATAAACATGAGAATGTTCAGCAGACTTGCAGCACAGTTCATCTATTATACAACCCAGATAGCTTTACTTTAAAAAAAAATCTACGTCAATTAAGAAATAAAATAAACACGTTCAAAGGGAGACCACATTTTTCTTGAGACTCTCACCTACTCTCTTGCAGCCTGATTTACTACTATGTTTGTGTGGGAGCATGGAAGCACTGTTCCTGGGTCACACTCCTTTCTAGAGTTCTAGACATCAGTGTCAAATCACAGGAACCCCTCTCTAAGCACTACCTATGCTCAAGGTTTGCAGCCATGGTCTTATTTAATCTCCACAGCTCTAGATAAATGAGCCAGTCCTTAGCCTTGGATTCCTCACTTCCACTTGCTGAAACAAAGCCCTGGCTGGCTTCCTCTCTCTTAGAAAAGAGCTCAAAAGCTTCCCTTCCTCTGGTACCTGGGGAAGGAGAGACGATCTGGAACAAGGAAATAGGAAAGCAACTCTGCACCTAAAACTTAAATCCATAAGAATTAAATTGTAATCCATAAGAAAAGACATCTAAATCTCTGACCACAAAAGAAACAAAAGAAGCCTGAGCTTACATCTGACTTTTGCTGACTTCATTTTGGTCCAAATCATGCAACTAGCAAGTGGAAGACACACACACACACACACACACACACACGCACACGCACGCGCACCCGCACGCACACATACACACACAGGCTACAAGGAACACCACAGTTTAAATGGAAAGGAAAACAGGAAGGAGGAAGCAAACTTTAAGGTTCCAGGAAGGGGTGAACAAGGTCCACTGCACCAAGGTCTTCAACACTGCCAAACCAGCAAAGAATGTAGCAGTGCGCTGGAAAGTCAGTGAATGCCAGCCTGCCACCCTGAAACCCTGCATCTGGCTGGCACCAGGACAGACAGGGCCTACGGCTGAGCAAGGGAGACAAGCAAGACTTAAGTACGCCATGGAGAGGAGCTGCACAGAATTACCAAAGGAAAAAGGGGCTCTAAACATTTACTGGCTAGACTCTGGTAACAGTTTTAAAATAGTNATCACAGCCACACTACACTTTGTAGTAATGTCTGGCTGGCTTCAGCATCCAGAAGATGTTCCTTCAGGGTCAGCTATGACCATAAAAGCTAGTTATGTGCTAAAGCTACAATAATCAAGACATAACCCCTTTCCACCTCAGCTATACTGCCATGTTTGCAGACTCAACCTGGACACTGATCCTTTATGACTCTGATATAACCAGATTCCAATCAAATAAAAGCATTCACTTCCAATAGTAGCACTGTCAATATGTATTAACACTACCTGTCTTTCTAGTTATATTATTTATATATATATATAATTTTATTTGTATAATATATATTTTATTAATGTTGCTTCCTTAGTTTGTCTATTTCTCAAACATCTCCACTGTGAAGGATAACATAAAGTCTCAAAAGGATGTCTGGAACCAGGCTGGCATTACCACCCATGGGTTTCTCTAATCCGTGAATACTGAAGCCAAACACTAATATAGACAGATAATGGCATAAATTAAGCCCCACTAAACAGCATTTTCCTAGCAAGATAAATCTGGAGTAGGCATCTCTAAACTACTCTGTCAAGCAGTAAGAATCATTCACGATTACAAAGCTATCTTAACAGCTCATTAATTGAAAGAAACATGGTTCCTCTTGCAGTCAACCAAGTCTACCTAATAAAGATACTTGCTTCATAATTTTGAAAGAGTTAAATGATCTACAGAATCATATTTACCATTTTATATTTTTTCTTTTTTAATTGATTTTTATTGAGCTCTACATTTTTCTCTGCTCCC
>LOEQ01004603.1:11728-27827 GCA_001685075.1 Bramus lutescens
TTTCTCTGATGACTAAGGATGTTGAGCATTTCCTTAAGTGTCTTTTAGCCATTTTAGATTCTTCTGTTGAGAATTCTTTGTTTAGGACTATACTTCACTTTTTTTATTGGATTATTTGTTCTTTTGATGACTAATATTTTGAGTTCTTTGTATATTTTGGAGATCAGTCCTCTGTCTGATGTGGGGCTGGTGAAAAATTTTTCCCATTCTGTAGACTACTGAAGAGATTAAAGTGGTGATTATGTAGTAAATATTTTTAAACTTCCTATTAGCCAAGCTATACATTTATGTGCATTCACGTCCCCTTTCCTTTGCTGTCCCTTCTTAATATGAAAGAACAGGTTCTAGCTAAACACCCTCACCGCCCATCAGCCCTCCAATCTCATTGCTCACATCCTCTTGGTGATTTTGAGTTGCTGATCATCTCTATGTCCCAGAAGACCAATGTTTTCTTATTGGTTCCTTCCCCCCAGATTGCTGACATGCCCAAGCCCCACATTCCTCTTTAGAAACCAATTAATCAACCCACTTCTCCTTAAAGGTACAATAATAAAACATTGTCTATGTCCTTGATTCACTTCCTCATTCTTACCTTCCCAACACACCCTAATTTGGTTTCAAGGCCAACACAATAGCAAAACTGTTTCTCCAGCCACGGACCATCTTCTTGAGCTAAATGCAGTATGGATTCTTGTCTATCTTAGCACCTCCTTACTCGGAGTCATCTGTTGTGTTCTGAATTGCTTCTTTCTTGCTAAAGTGGCAGACGTAGCCCTTCCCAAATGCTACCATGCTGCTATCCTGCTCATGCTGCATTCATTTCAGTCCGTTGTGTGGCTTTGGCTCCTTCTCTTATCCAGGCCTTCTGGGATGTACTTTATTCTCCCCAGAACTCTTCTCTCTTCCCTTGGATGGCTGTAGCTTATCCACTAGCCCTCCTATCCACCTCCATTTCTGGTCCCTTACGTTAGTCCTCTACCTCACTACTGCAGAACTACTTACCTGAGACTTTTTCACCCCATTTAATTAGCTGTTAGTTTTCATTACTCACTAGAGTATTAATCTCCCAGTGCTAGTGAGTGTGCCAATTGTTTCTGAGGATTACTTTCCAGAACCCTGTGGCCTATAATAATGGTACCTAACCTATAAATCAGGGAGGAACAAAATCTGCTTTTGTTGTATAAATGAATGAACACACACACACACACATCTCTGCATGCGTTTGCATGCATAAAACCTATCTATGGTTCTGGAGATACTGTAAGAAATTGAATTGAATAGTGATATTTTATCTCTGGTGTATATTTTTAATTAGAAAAGAAGGTTCAGAAAAGATTGCAATATAGGCCAGTGAATGTTCATAGAAATTAGTGATACAAAAAACAGGTATATATTTTCTAAAACAATAGCACATTTATCTGAGCTGAATTGTTCGCAGTGGAGACCAACCTTTATAAACTAAATCCGGCTGGAGGTGATCTTAGGTAGAAAATGCAGGCATCATTTCAAAACCTAAATTCAATTCCCCTCACCATTTGTTGTGCACTTTGGTAGGGTCAGTGGCCCGATGATGCCCACATCTGCCAATACATCCAGAATGCTGTTATTTCTTTATCTTAGTTAACCACCTCTCTCCAAGAGTAGTGGGTATCAGCCATCACCTTAGACTTTAGGTTTGTAATATCACAATCATTTCTCTGCACTATGAGGATTCAGTACAGATGTCCTTGAAAGGAAAATCAGAAGATGTTTTTCCAGAGAAACTGGCAGAAGGGATTTCTTGAAACAGGCAGCCCTGGGTGACAGAGCTGGCCAGAATCAGCGGAGGAAATCCTGCTAATGAGAAAATGAATTTTCTTTTTTGCCCAGCTCTGGAGTATCCAGAAATGAAAAGGAGAGAATGCAAAGACACAAGTAGTCATCACTATGATCTGTTTTCTGTAGGCCTCTACTCAGGCCTGCTTGTGTGTGTGCGCATGTGTGCATACATGTGTGTGTGTGTGTGTGTGTGTGCATGTGTCTGTGTTAAGGGAACTGGGTCTGATAATATTATATTAAGTCCACTCAAAACTTGACAAATCTGAAGTGAGTCTTAATTCTCACAGTGGATATTATTTGTAGCTTAAAAGATCATGAAAAACTACTGATAGACTTTGAAAATATATTTGTTGTATGGTGGGGGCATCAAGAGATAACACTGATGTACAGGGAGTAAAATATGCTATTCCAAGTTATTCCAATCATCTTCAGGCCATCTAATTTATAATGCTTATGCTTAGGGTATTAGAATTATGTGCAGAACTATATAGATGAGAAAAATAGCTTCCATAACATTTGCATTCTTTTCTTATTTTATTTCCTCCCTCTCTCTTTTCTCCCCTCCTTCCCCCCTCTCTCTCCATCTCTCCATCCCTCCATCCTTCCTTCCCTCCGTTCTTCTTTCCACCCTTTCACCATTATAGAGATGACACTGTTGGATACGATGCTTACTGACAGGCATATCAGTGTAAAGGTAGAAACAATATTTCTTCAAGGAGCTTACGTTCTTGTCTCATAAAATAAGCAGTTAACGACTATGGGGTGAGTTAGTCTGGATAGAGAGAGCATACACAAAGAACATCTGTAGAGTGTTCTATACAGAGGCACTAATGATGTGTACATTGAGGTAAGAGTATCATTGGCAAACTTGAAGATGAGAAGAGGCCATAAGAGAGAAGGGGAGAAGAGGAGATAACACAAGGAGAGTGATGATGTGGGGTGGATGACATAGGACTTTGGGTTTTCAGAGTTTATTTGAATGGTGTTGGAAAACCATCAGAGGGCTCTGTATAACAGATAATAAAGTTTTATTCAGCCTTGAATGTGCATTAGGCCACAGGGAAACAGGACTGGAGACTAGAGTTCAGGTTAGAGACCTGTAATCCTGGCAATAGAGAGTGAGTATTTTGAGAGGTGATGCCAGGAGTCAAGATTGAATTCTGGATGTAATGTGAATACAAAGCTGGGAATTATCTCATGGCTTAGGTACAAGCTATGCAAAGAGTAAAGGGGTCAAAGATTTTTCCCCCCAGGTTGAGTGGCTGCATTATTTGTTTCTTTGTTTTCCAGGTTAACTAACAGAGGTCTGGTGTCACTGACAGTGATGCAGAACAGAGCAAAACTGGTAGAATCAGTTTAAATTTTGTGGCTTTAAGCTTGGCAAGCTTATTAGGCATTTCAACTTGAGACCTGTGGCTCTAATGTTCAGGGAAATATAGTGTCAGAGAAGCAGTAAATATGGGAGAGCTGCTATTAATATCTCAGACTGCACAGGATATCATGATGGAGAAGTCAAAGAACTGAGCCTGGGTCCAGCAGTTAGAGGATGGAAAGATTGCGGTAACATTGCTATCTTGGCAATGGGAGCTGAGAAAATGTTTCTAGTGATACGCTGACAGCTAAGGAAAGAAATGCTTTTCCTTTACTCCTTCTCTCTACCTCTTTACTCTTTTCTTTCTTTAGAGACAAGATCTGACTATATAGCCTAGGATGACTTTGACTTTGCTATGTAGCTCAGGTCGGCCTTCATCTTCTGATCCTCTGATGTTTCTCCCAAGTAATAGGAGTACAGTCGTGTATTATCACTCACGTCTGAGAAGGTTGCTTAGAAAGCATGAACATGACTATTGTTTAATTGGTGCTAAAGCAAACGTTAGACTGAAATCTGGTTGATGTTAGATTCAGCAATGGTGGGCATTTTGGGAACCTCCATGAACAAGTTTCTATGGATGGTAATGCTGAAATCTTTGCTGGAGTGGGTTTAAAAGAGATGGGAAAGAGTGTATCCACTGAGGATCACGTAGAATAGGTGTTCTGTAAAGCAGAAGAAGAAAGGTGGTAGCCATGGCTCTACAAAGGATCAAAAGAGTGTTTGTAATTGAGCAATAGTGCAGAAGGTTTGAATGCTGGTAGGAATGATCCAACAAAATAGGGAAAGAATCATGATGTGATAGAAGGGGGGACAGTTACAGAAACAAAGCGGGAAACCAGATGAAAAGGGCTGTCAAGGCAATGAATCACTTGGTCTTTGATATGAGCACTAGCATCATTTTTGTCTTGCATGTACAAAAAGAATGATGACCCTATACACCTGCTGATGGTAAAAGGTCAGGAAGACCATGCAAAGGTTCTTTGTCAATGGGAAGTTCTTATGAGCATGGAGCTTTGCACTCATTTGATGGAGTCATTTGTACTAAATGAAATGGTCAGGTCACCCATTCGTTGGTGACAGATTCATTGCATATGAAGCTCAGACATTTCTGAGGGAAGGAAGCAGGATTCTTCATTCTCATGTATTTATTTGAATATGCAATTTTTTGGGGGGATGAGCCTATATAGAGGCCACAAGTGGGTGTTGGGCATCTTCCTAAGTCGCTCTCCACTTTATTTTTATACTTATTTATTTTGAGACAGACTCTCTTAATGAACCTCAATGATTTGGCCAGGCTGGTCAGTGGATGCTAGCCATCATCGTTTCTCTGTCTTACGTACAATACAAATCCAGGTGAATGCCACCACTCTTAGTTTCCTTACAGGGATGCTGAGGATCTGAACTCTGATCCTTAGATTTTTCACAACAATCATCTCACAAACTAAGCATCTCCTCAGCCCCCTCAAAGAACAGTTTTATGTGTGTAATTCACAGCAAATACTGAAGCAAATTTGCTGTTAGGTATCGAATCATTGTGAATATAATAATGAAAAAGTCACCATCTTTAAAGATCCTCTAGCAAAAGAAGACAGCGGATAGAAAGATGAGTGAATATCAAGACATTTTCTGATGTACATCATACAATGAGAAGAAATGCAAACCAGAGAGATCTAACAGAAATTGTGAGCCCATCCTTTTGAGATAAGAATTTGTGAGTTATGGGGCTAGTGCCCTAGAAACGCAGGATATGACATAGCTATGTCACCTTCACATATTATGGGGAGACAGAGGAGAGGCCCATTTCTAAGCTGGAGAACTATGGATCCAAGATCGAGTGCACCACAGATCTTGTAAAAAGAAACATTCAAATACAGATTTATTCATAACTTTTGCTTATCACTTTCCTTATACCAGTAAAACATGTATGTGATAAATTGATCATGTTTAGCATTCATTTCAAAAATTGTTTCATGCACTTTAAACAAGGCACTGTTGATAAATATACAGAAATGAATGCCTCATAGATTTCAACAGGATCTAGGATGATTAGAGCAGTAATTTTAAAATATAAATATGGGAGTTATTAGCTTATAGCACTATAAACTATTGGAGGAGAATTTACGACTGTAATTGGTCATCATTTGTTGACACCACCTTGCCATGCGAGAAATTAGTTTTTAATGTCACATTTCAAAGGACTTCATTTCACTACTGTCAGTCTGAATGTTAGTATTTAGGGAAGGAAAGCAATTTGTAAAATGATTTTTAAAGAAATGACACAAAGAGCTTTTCCTAAATAAAGAAAAATATTTTAAATTAATATCCTGCGAAGGTTTTCTTTGGAAACAAGAGACGATTTGAGGCATATAAATGTGCTGTTTGTGGCTGCGGGCTCAGCAATCTTAAAGCTGTGGATTCCTTGCTAACTAAATGTTGAAGCATGGGGGGGAGTTTGATTTCTTTAACATCTTCTTTCCCCTTGTAGTTAAACAGGACAACGCTGGATTAAAAAGATCATTTTATCTTTTAAGCTTTTAAAAAATTCAAGTCACTTAATTTTTGTGCTCTAATTAGATGCAATAGAGTTTTGGACTCCCCCCCCCAAACTTTCTCACAGTGGTAAAACAAAAGAGATTGTGAGCTTGAAAAATGTAGTTTCTGAAAAAAAGGTTGTATGATCTACCCAGGCTCCTTCGGCCACACCAGATTTCCAGATATGAGCTCTGGCTCTCTAAATGCTTTGACAGATGTTAAGTTGTAGTGTTCCTGATGATGATGGAGAGCAATGAAGTAATCGCGTGAACACAATGCACCCGAGAGTCAAGCACCCAATGGCTTAATATACTGACTTTTATTTTGAGGCCTTTCACTTTTGTTAATCTTTTGCATAAACTTTGGGGAAGTAAGATATCACAGGGAGTGTCTAAAACCTCTGTCTGAAAGACTTTGTTCCAAACTGTCAGACAATATAAAAAAATCAGCTGTGGTATTTTCAGCGCTATCCGATTTCAAATGGCCTTTTATTCGGTTCTTTTATGACCAGTTGCTTGACAACGTGTAGATATAGTTACTTCAGGAGACTGTTGCTGATACTATTGGTGTTGGGGTATTTTTGTGGAATGCGCTATTATGCATAAGTCTCCACTTTCAGATCTGAAGTGATTTTATTTTGCATTCTCATAGATTTTAAAGTTTATTTTAATTTTGATAACTGAAACATTTTTAAAGTATATTTTTAACCAGTGTTAGATATAAGCAGATGTGTGGTAGATTTTTTTTCATAATGATTTGGCATTTGTTAGATATCAGGCATGCCACATACAAACTTAAAAATCGGATTTTAAAATGAGTTGAACACCTGAGAATAAATTTTTGTTGTTGTAAATAACCTAAAAGTTTTAAATACAATAATTCTAAAATAGATTATTTAATAAAAAATATATACATTCTAAGATTTCATCTGAGGTCATAACCCTTAATTTTCTCACTTGGAGCCTACATCCATTTGGCTAATTGGAGACACGTAGATACAAACACATTTTAGTTGCTTATCTGAATTTAACATTTATATAGGGCATTTTCTATGTGTATAGGTAAAAGCATGTTTTTTAGATTATGACTACACTATATACTCCATATATGGAGTATATAGTGTATTATTAGTAAATAATAATCACAAGATAATATTTCATTGTATTTGGCTCATTATATAGTGCCAATTACTGAAGGACAGTAGATTAGTGATACAATTGATTAGGAATTGGAGAAAAGTATAGTAAGATTAAATACAACCCAAAATTTATGTAAATGATCAAATTTAGAGAAACCAATATATTAAAGCCAAATGTCTAGACTGTTGGCTAGCTAGACCGGGNAGAAGGTTCCAAATGACAACAGTTGTTTGAAATAAAAGCAGTGGGCATGAGCATCCTATGAAATTCTAAGGGATTATTTTTTTCCCTTGTAAGAAAAGCAGCACCCTGTGCCCAGATTTGTACAAAGAAAAACTAGTTCAGGGTTGAGGCCCTCGAGCTGATACATTTCAAGAATGAACGGCCGGCTGCACTTGTGAGCGGTGACAGATCTCTGTGAAATATAATCCTGATTAAAAATGCATGTGTGAAACCTCGTCGAAGAAAGGCCTCTGTCCACCAGTATTTTTTTTTCCAAGCTATGCTTGTGAGTGGGAAGACTAATGTAGCCAGGCCGGTGTTATTCACCCCATCGTTTGCTGGCTGTTTCACTCCTCTGAAAAGATCCCTTTCTATCGCTATGAATTAGAGCCGCATAGTTTGGTTTAAGTCATAGATACGAATGAATTTTTAAAATTCATATGCTTAATCTGTATACACATGCACACTCATGCACACACAGAAATACATGCACAATCTTTTTAATAAATATGTCTAGACCACTCCTACGCATAAACGACAGAAACCATGATTTGGATAGGCATCAATACGTATGACATTTAGGTCTTTTATACTGCTAAGTCACGTGAAATTAAAAAAAAAAGGCATGCATTCAACCACTCCACAAAGATTAGCAGCTCCGTGGCTGGAAGTCTTTCACTTCACAGTGCCAAACCTGTAATCAGTTATTGTACAAACATAGAGAGTGTATATCTACCAATTCCATTCATTTGGGGCCAGGTTTGAAAGGAGTAAGTTCAGAAGGCCTCCAAAATAGAAAAGAGGTAAATCTGTCCTGTTATAAACAAAAAGCAGCCTATTGCATCGTGGTGGCCATGTGTTCCAATTCCAGCTGTCTGAGATAGCCATTCTCAGCTCAGGGCCCAGAGCACCTAATCATGATCATGACTTTTACTGGGACCAAAGAGATGGCTGCTTTTTTTTTTTTNTAATACTTGTCGTCTCTCTTTAAAACCTAAGGACATAAAGAATTGGGAAAAATTACTATAACAATCCAGTGGAGAGAGAATGTTATTATTTGCATGTAATTTACACACTTATCTGTAGATAGTTGTATAGTTTTGACATCCACACATGAGTGCACATAAACATATATTTAAGAAATAAATATGAAGGGAACGATGAACGTCACTCCTTCCAAGAGTTCCATGCTGTTATAATCACTTTAGTTCACTAGGTGCTCTTAAGGATTTGTTTTCAATGACTACATTTTTTACAAAAACATATTAGCGCTTCCGTCACTAGATCTCTCTCTTCATTTCTCCCACCCTGCACCCTCCACGTCGTCACCATTACATTTAATGGCTACTTTAAAATACGGTGTTCTGCTTGGTATCATTTAAAAAAAAATGACAACCTTTGGTTTTCTGAAGAATTCCTTACTAAGAACATTTTACTGTTATTTTCTCTAAACAAGAACAAGACTTTCTAGCTGGGCACATTGTGAGCATGTATAGTCCTGGTGGCCTCTGGTCTTTCCTCTGTTTCTCCTCTTCTTTCACACCTCATAGGACATTGCTCCTCTCTGTGTATCTGCGACGCTCTGCAGCAAGGAATTACAACGAGCCCAAAGTGCAGTCCGTGGGACATATTAGAACACCGTTATTTTTTTTTACTTAATCATGACAGTATTCAAGATTTTAATAATTGTGATCTTATAATGTGAAGTAAGAGGAATACATTTTTTAAGGCTTCACAACTATTATGAAAACATATTGTAAACTGTAAGCTCCTTTCCCCCCTGGTTTATTAAGTGAAAATGCAGAGGATGCTGACAGCGCACCACAGTGTTTTTAATTGGGATGCATTGAGGAGCATAGCTGGAGGGATAAATAACATTGCTCGCCCTAATGCAAATCTGAGATTTAAACTTATTTTGTCTTACATCTTATGAATTTTCCCTATTTTAAGTAACTTGTCTGCATTTTAAAATGACACCCACTCTTGCTTGTAGTAGGTTCAGACCTATACAATGATTTCTTTAAAATGCACGCCTAAAGTGAAATATTTATTACTTATTGTGTTTTCCCTAACAGCATGATTGTTTCTGGGGATGATAGCATATGTAGTTTAATCACAATCTAGTGAACATGAAAGAGTAGATGGAATTCTACACCAAAGTACGGCGCAGGTACAAGCCAATGAATAACAATTGCTGTCACTGAGATCAACACCAACAACAGAAGGTTTCTAAAACCTCTAAGACCCGGAATATTTCCCCTAATCTCCTGGTGCCTTTTAACAGGGGAAACGTTTTTGTTATTATTATAAAATTGTCAATAGCCTTTCTTTGGATTTCTTGGGCATCCTGCTTAGAGGGAGCGTCTGTCTTGTGTTTTCACAACACACAATGTTCTCGTGCATTATTTTTTGGAACATATGCATGCACGTAGAAACATACACAGCAAAGTTGATCAAAGGGAAACTGATGATCACTTTCCTATAAAATGTGGTCCTCCATATCCCAGGCTGACTCCACCTAAGGAAAATGTGTGGTTCTTCATTGTTGATATCATCTTATTAAGGGATGCATGGATACGAGGGACAGAACTCTAATATAGGCTCAACGTTCTGTATATTTTACTCTGTTTGCAATTAATTCTCTTGCTATATTATATCGATGTTAATATATGTTTTCATACAAATTCTAAGGAGAGTACTGCTTCTAATTTATTTCCCATCTTGCAGTTAATTTAAGTAGGGGTTTAATTCCGGTGATCTCTTTTCTTAGTAACAAATACACACAGTGAGTGTTCTGAGATTTATGCATGAACCAGAATTCAGAAATAGAGTTTTCTTACTTCCTTTCATTTAAAATTAATTACCAATTCTTAACTTAAAAATTCACAATGAGACTTAGTGGTCTCAGATTGCTATTTAGTTCATTCTTGTTTTTTTATTTTAATTTACTGACGCTAAAACCAATATTTCAAACAGTCTTTCTAGAATAAAATAGTTCTCTAATATTTATAGTCTAAAATCACTTTGTGTGTGTAAATGTGATAATTCAAGTTTCTTTTTGATGTAGGAAAATCAAAAGGTTATTTTATAAGCTATTTTTGGACATTAATTGCGACCATTATAATTTTATGAACATCAAAATCCAGTTGCTTTTAATTACAGTTTCAAAATAAAAGCTTAGTTAAAAATTCATTGAATCATTTCACTGACAAGAATTGTTATAGAATATTTTTGAATATTAGGTATTTTAAATCACAATTTTCTTCTCCTTAGAAAAAGATTACCTATAGGGCCATGAGGGAGGGAAGGAGTCTGTAAAAACAGAACTGTCAAACAATTAAAAAAATCTGAAAAAAAATCAAGCAAATATGTTTATTTGAAGTCACAGGTTCAAGTCAAGTCTAGATCAACAAACAACAAACTTCAAAATTGTAATGGAGAGATTAGAAGAGGCAAGGGAGCAGAGAAACCTCTAGGAGCTGGAAAGGTTTAGTTTCAGAGTTTATAATCACATACGTGCTTCATTTTGAAGCATAATTTAAAATGAAACCCAACAATAATAGTTCAGTGATTATTTTTATTGGACACTCTTTTGGCTTTGGCACCTGGGCAGAGAATACACAGTCCGGCCAAACTCCAGCTTTTATACAATCCGGGGAACTTTGTTTCTGAGGAAAGAGTTGGTAGTTTCCTTTTCAAGCTCCCAATCAGTGGTATTTTGCCTATTATACCTTATAATATCATTTATGCCTCCATAAAGTAGCATGCAAAAGACTGAAGAAACTATTCATATATGAATGCAAATGCTGACCCTTGTTTCTGACCAACCTCACTGCTGCAGCTTCCATGCAAAGCAGCGGTGGGCCTTGAAAGGTGTTTAGTGGCTGTTGTTAAAACAACAAACTTCGAGTCCCGAGAAATATGTTTCGTAGCATTACCACACAGGGACAGCAAATGGTAACAGGCTTGCTGGCCTGGAGCCCTCAGTTAAATCATCAGTTTGTTAACTGCTGTTTGCAAGGTAAACCCTCCCCCTGGAATGAACTTCTTTAAAGCAAAATGAAATAAAATAAAGGTAAGTAAAAGTAAATAGATTTTCCTATTGAAAGTTATTACTGCAGGAATGAAGAAGATAGGTATTGATCGGCACCTTGCTTTGCCATTACTGTCAGGCCTATGTAGGTAGCTAAGACACTTTATTCTAAGCAAACAGCCATTTTCTCTTCTGACATGGGATTCCAGTGAGAATTGAAAAAAGTAAAAGGTTTGTCAAAACATTTTTCTGTCCTTCTTACAGGGACAATTTATGTTGAAGTAATATTTTCTGAGATACTCACACCTGTTATTGATTTATTTCTGCTTTCTTGTGAGCAATCTCCTGTTTTATAACGCAGTCACCCTTGTATGCTGCTCCCAGGCAGTCATTTAGAAATAATTTTCATTGCAACTGTGTCCCAAGGGGATCCAAATATTGAAAGCATATGAATAAAATAGTAAGCCCGGGTATACCTCCGCAAGCTTTCCTTGGAACATGGCGATAGGTATGATATTTGTTTTTAGCACTAATAAAAGCACCTCGTGACGAGCTATTGTCATAACACTGAGAATGGAATTCTAAACACAGGAAGCCCCCAGAGTTCGTGGTCAAATAACCCGCCAGAGTGACCTTGCAAACCCGTGGACCGGAAAACAGAAGAGTATGGATCATGCAAATTTCAATAACATGGGTTTATTATTGTCAAAGAAAGGTCGTCACTGCTAATAAAAAATGGAAGCTTTTTCTTAAATCAATGCACACCTTTGAGATGTCCACTGTTCATTCGGTCACTAGTACATGTATAAGCGTCCACACTCTTGTGCGTCCACCTATGCAGTACACAGTTATCTCCTCTTTTAAGAAAATCAATGTAGCTATGATTTCTCTATAGTTCATTCACTGTTTATGGGTAAGGATTAATGTTTGACCTTCCCTCGCCTTCTTGACTTCAACCAATTGATTTAGGATAATTTTTTCTGGTTTACTTCTTATCACATTCTCTGACATTTTAGAGAATAATATTTGACAGCTATGAACATCTGCAAAAGTTATTGTTATCATAACTTGAGCTCAATGGCACTGAAGGTCTGCAGCTCATATTGCACTGTAGAGAAAGGATACATTCAACATAAAATTTGCTTGATTGTTTTTCAGTAGAAAAAAATTGCTTAGTTTGTTTTTAGCAAAGGCACCCTGTTTTAAAATAACAACTAAAAATAGAATCCTGGAGGTGGAAAACCATGTGCATTTTACACAAAGGGTAGTATCAAAATAGCCATTTTCCATTTTGGAATTTTGTACATTAGTGCTAATTTTCTGTTCCCAAATATGTATATATTTTTCTTAATTGATTAAATAAAAAATTTTAGGATACATTGTTACAAGTCAGCCTTATGCATATGAGATTTGTAAGCGATTCCTGATCAAAGTATCTCATTTTAGTAGCCTGATTTCTTATTCAGCATGCACCCAGGGAAACCAGCATATCTCATTCTCCTTGAGAAAAGCAATAAAGAGAGAAAGCGCAGTTAGTCATTTATGTGCACATAACAATAGAAATCGCAAAGATTAAGGGGGATCATTTTGGGGAGCCCCACAATTTTGCAACCAAAAGCACTTAAATAATTACCTTTTTAAACAACTTTTATTGACTATGCAGAAGGATAAAAGGTAATCTTACTTGTTTTAAATGGCAGAAAGCAACCAAATGCCATTAACAGAGTGTTACATTTCTTATTTCACTAAGATTGTTGAAGCTTACCAGAAAGAGATAAAAAATGTATAAATTCAGGAACACTGGCTAGTAATATCCCAAACCATTGTCAGTGGACTCCTACTTTCTCCTGCCAAAATATGTGGAAGCATGCATGGATTGTACTAGATTAGTGAGAGGGGCTTGTTTCCGTGGCATTAGCCAGGTATCTTAGCAACAAGAGCATACCAGATTCTAGCAGTGCTCTGTGGTGGTGCATGTAATATCCTGGACATAATCTGTCTTTTAATTTTCTTTGGATTGTAGTGATATTACAGATACATGTGTTCAGTTATAGATCTTTATTTAATAAGAAGAATGCCTTAACTGAAGATTTGTACTATGCCAGGAGTGGGCAACTCACAATAATGTTGCTGGCGTTTTAGCCCAGGTACTGCCTTGTCTCACATTGCAGATTGACAGGAAAACTTACTCCCTTCATTAAGATGTGCCTCATAGTTCATATCTTTATGCTGTGGAGATGGGGATGCTGCTGGAATTCATAATACCAAGAACGTTATTTAATGTCAGATAGAATGCAAATTGCTCGTACAATTGAAATGTCATCTAAAACATGCCACCGTATGCAACACCACTTTATTATAAGTCACTGAGAGCAATATCTTAAATTTGGAATTGCACTAATCCTTCATCTGCTTTGTTTACCTTTCATCTATAATAGAGATGTCGAATTTCCTCCAAACTGGATTTGCATGTTTTAACTGTTTGCTCACACAGCTGAAGATGTGTGGGAGGACCATATAGGGGTACTGCCTTTGATTTTCTTGTCTCTTTGTTGTTTGTTTAATGCAAATTAACAGCAAAAGATAGCTTCCAAATATGAGACAAAATGCCATGTCAACTCTTTTGGGGAAATAAGCTAAAGCTTATGGAAGAACATTTGATTATTTAAAGGGCACACTATAATACAAATAGGATGTCTGTTTATTGGTAATTGATTTTCTTAGTAATTTAGTGCATGGGGTATTTTTCTCAAATTTAATTGAAACAATAAGGATTTTATAAGATTCATTATGCTAACAGTGAAATTACATATAAGCTTTTAACACTTTTGCCCTACTTGCTTGGAGAAACTGTCTGGAACAATTGCTTTTCAAAACAAAGCTACCCTGACATTAAAAAAAAAATCTTGTTTGTACACAAGATTTTTCTTAATCTTCTTAAGCTTGGTTTCTAAATATTCATCTATGATGATGGCTTATTCCTTATAGAACAGTTTTTAATACTGAGGCAGGCCCAGGGCACACACACACACACACACATATATATATATGTGTGTGTGTGTGTGTGTGTGTGTACGTGCATGTGTGTATAATCACTATATATGTGTATATATATCACTATATAGGATTTCCATAAAGAATGTATTATGGAGGGGGAGTTGTACAAAGGAAAATTGGGGAAAGAAGAGACCTTGGACCTTTAATATTTGCATTTGTCCACTCCACTCAATGTCCCCACCTCCATGGATCAACCTCCAAAAACATCTCAACTCTCAAATAACATTAAGTACTTTTAGATAGGTTGCAAGGAGATGTTTTGTTTTGTTTGAATTTACAAAGTATATTTAGTGCTAATAGAATACTCAAAACCTCAATATCAAGTAGTAGACTTAAGAACACTACCAAAATAGATTATGTTTTTGTGATTGAGTTTCTCTATGTAGCCTTGGATGTTCTGGATCTCTCTATGTAGACCAACCTAGCCTCAAACTCATGGAGCTTCCTGACTTTGTCTCCTGAGTTCTGGGATTAAAGGTGTGCACCTTCATGTTCAAATGATGCAAAACTTTTGCCAGAACACAAAATCCCCAAATTTCAATTCTTTTTAGTGTGATATATATATATATATAATCTTTCTATTATTCAATATATTATTTTGATTTTGTTTTTGTGAAGATGTAGATGAATCTCAAAGAAATGGCTTAATATAGTCACTTTAACACAATAATTATTTTAATTCTAGAACACTCATTATGGTTTATAAATCTTTACAGAACTCCCTAGATAGTTTCGGATGTGTGAAGCCTACACATCTTAGAATCACTTGGTGTATTTATAGAAATTTGAAACTTGTAGAAATTTGAAATTCTTGCTCTTTTTCCCCAGATTCACTGCAGAAGATTCTCTACAGGTCTCAAAGGGAATCTTTTTCTTCTGATACGTGAGCATTCAGAGAGTACAAACTCAAAGTAGCAAATAGCAGCTAAAACATAGCTTCATTTTCATAATAAGGGTTAGCTTTAGTAATGTTTCATATTATAGAATACAGAAACCCACCTTATCTTTACATAGTAACACTTGCATTTCCTATATATGCATTTTCCAATGGCTTTTCCAAAAATAACTAAAACATTGTACTTAGGCACATTTATTAAAGAAAGTCAAAATAATACAGTGTGTCATGTGGGACCATTTTACCTAGGTCTTTTCAGTGAGACTATTGAATGGAAGTTTCATAATATCTTTACAAATATTTATTTATTATTTTTATTTATGTATATCTGCACCAAATGCATACAGTTGCCCACAGAGGTCCAAGAACATGTTTTCCCTTGGAGCTGGAATTACACATGGTTGGGAAATACCCAGTGCAGTTTCTGGGAACCAAACTGAAGTCCCCAGCAAGAGTAGTGAGTGTCCTTATCATTTGAGCTATCTTTTCCCTTCTCACAATCTACTTTAAAATCACATGACAGGAGCTAGCAAGATGACAGTGGTTAAGAGCACTTTCTGTTCCTGCAAGTAATCCTGGTTCCATTCCAAGCACCCACAGCAAACAACTCACTACTATATATAATTCTAGTTACAGGGAAACCAGCATCCTCTTCTGGTCTCTGGCAGTAATAGGCATGTATGTAGCACACACACACACACACACATATGTAAGCAAAACAGCTGTAAAGTGATTATAAAAATAAACACATCTTTTAAAACATATGACAAATGGCGTATTTTGATAGATGGGAACTTTACATTTTTTAAAAAATATGTGTAGTGATGAGGCGAGTAGGCCTGCATTTTGTCCTGCCCAGCTACCACAAGGCTAGCTTATACCTAGAAATAACAACACACAAATTGTATTCATTTAAGCATTGCCTGGCCCATTATATCTAGCCTCTTCTTGGCTAACTCTCACATCTTGATTAACCTATTTCTATTAATATGTGTAGCACCACGAGGTGGTGGCTTAACGGGAAGATTCTA
>LOEQ01004603.1:42888-104310 GCA_001685075.1 Bramus lutescens
AACCCTGACTGCTCTTTGGACTGGAAATGGAGGGGGAGGGGAGAGGGGGAGGGAGAGGGAATTGGGAGGAGGGGAGGAGATTGAAATTTTTAATAATAATAAAAAAATCAAAAAAAGAAGTTGAAAAGAAGAGTGATTTTGCCCTAGTAAAATAGAACAAATATATAGTATCCGCAATAAAGATTGCAATTCAGTGAGTGTTTCATTGAAAGCTTTCTGCAGAATTAAAGGATGTTTTTCATTTTAATATATTTTTCCATTTTGTGACCTAAAAATACTATTACCACATTTTAATATTTTCATTGGAAAAGTTATATTCAATTTATTTGTTACCTAATTGAATTTGCAGCATGTGGAACCACAGTTTGCCTTTCTATCCTAAAGTGTAATAGTCACCATATTTTTGTCTCCTAACAACATAGACAAAACCAATGTTTCATTTATAATGTGAACCTTCTCTCACATTTAAAAATATTATCTCTGTGAATAACTGTTTACATTATCTTAATTATAAATTTCTTTAATGTTCATTATTATATTATAGTTTTGTCATAGAGTCTAACCTTAATTATTTTATACCATATGTAAATTAAATAAGTGGTATGAATGTTCAGAAATTGTTGGCAAGAGAGAGATATTAATGTGCTTGATTTATCATACTTTGGGCAGTTAATATGTGTATAGGGTAACTTGAAAATGAATTTCAACTGAGGGATTCTCTCAGAAGGTTGTCTTTAAGTCATGGTAGGAAGTCCAACAAAATAAAAACCAAACAAACAAAAAAGTCATCATAGGTTTTTGTAAAGTTAACTTGTGTTGGGGTAAAGTGTCTTGCTGCTCCTTTGGGAACAACTCACTATTTCTATTTCCTAGAGGCTACATGGACCTCACCCTGCCTAAATATCACATCAGCTTCCACCCGTGTCCCTGCAGTCAGGCCGATGCTCTGTTTCTTGCCCTCCTCTGCTCTGGAGACCTAGCACCTTGAGTTCCACGTTCTTATGGTTCTCTGCCAGAGATAGTGTTTGTTCTCTTTCCCTCCCTCAAAGCTTGCCTATTCAGCAGGTTGGGTCTCCAAAGTTTTCTTTCTGAAACTCATCAATGCAAAGTTTTGGATATTGAAACTTAAAACACTATTTTTGTGTATTTATAATTATCTCATGCATTTCTGTATTAGTATGCATATCATGAATCATATGAGTTAAATAACTAAGAAAAATATTTTATAACAGTGAAACTGTATGCTCATGTGAAAGTAGAGTTTAATGGTTGCTTTGTGGCTGCATAACCTATCTCAGAGATAAGTTATTGTGGGTATAACCATGGAGTTGATAACCAAAATATTTCTGGAGGAATGTTGAGAACTAATGAATTAGTGGCTTTCTATTTTAAGACATGGCCATGCCTCAATTAATGTAATGTTCCTGAAGAATTGACCCATCACACCAGTACAACCTGCATGGCAATTCTTAAGGCTGGAATTACTGAACTTTTAAAACTGAAACAAGAATTATACATGTTTGTGTGGTACTGTGTGGCACTTGAACACACCCACGGTGACATTCCTTAAATAACTGAGATCTCCATCTCCTCAAACTTCTGCTTTCTTTGTGTTGAGAACATTCACAATTTTCTAGGTATTTCGAAAGATGAGATTAATTGTTGTGAAAGTAGTTAGTCTACTGTGCTACAAAAGACTAGAATTTTACTCTCACGCCCAACTGTATTTTGCTGCTCATGGAGAAGAAACCTTTGAAGGGACTCTAAATCCCCATGATCCCTCAGCAAAAGCAAAGAAATGATTAGAGAGACAGACCTTTTTCTTAAAAGTCAGAGTTTGGGAAAGAAGATGCTACAAATTAGGTGAATGTGTGAGTCTGAATGTTATTGGCTCCCATAATCTCATTGAGAGGCACTATTCAGGCGGTGAGGCCTTGTTGGAGGAAGTGTGTCTCAGTTCACTTCCTGTTGCCTGTGGATCAAGATGTAGAACTTTCAGCTACCTCTCCAGCACCATGTCTGCCCGCATGCTGCCACGATTCTCACATGATGATAATAAACTTAACCTCTGAAACTGTGAAATCTTTTGCTTTGTAAGACATGTTCTGGTCATGGTGTCTCTTCACAGCAATAGAAACCTTAGCTAAGACAGAGGGCATTGAAATAAATGCTTTAATGACATCTGTTTTATCCTTGAGATGGAGTGTCAGAGTTATGTAATACCATACAAGGAGGATTATTTAAGACATATACTGAGGCAATAGGGCACAGTTTTTTTTTTAATTTAATTATTGCTGCCACTTAAATAAACACTCACAGAATCCCAATCTCCTTCAATCTGGAAGACCTTTGATATGTCATCCAGCTCATTTTTGGAAGCTGAGGACATGAGACGGATAGGTTAGGACTCTGTATAGGCCTGAGGCCCTGCCATTTTCCTCTATGGACAGTGGGTCTTCTGTTCTTAATCAGCAGAGAAATGAAGAACTCTTGTTTAAGCAAACTCTGCAAACCATGAATGTCTTTGCCTGCATAGAACTAGTCAGTAGGAATGCCCACTGTATATTCCAGACTTCAAAGTCCATCTGATACAGAGTTTTAAAGACTTGGATTTATAACCAACAGAGGTTTTTTTTTTTTATCAGTTAGGAGAAGAGAGTACTAGCATAGTTCAAAGAGAAGAGAAAATAAAAGTAGATGCTTAGTTTTACCAGAAGACAAGTACATAGGAACTTGGAAGAATTCTAACTGTCTAAAGAAATTTGTATGCCTGTTTTCTCTATCTTTCTTGTAAAAGGGGATTTTAGAGCATTTATAGTCTTGAAAGTAACTAAACCAGGATGGGATTTGGATAAAAGAGAGTGAAGTCATTCTGGCCAAAACATGATAATCTGAAAATATGGACCAACTGAGTAATCAGTTTTAATTCATGTTAAACTTATTCTAGTAATAAAAATAAGCATTTAAACTCAAACAATCAAAATGCGTCATGAGCTATGACCATGACCATGAAGCCTCCAGTTGTGCAACCCTTCATCTGCTATTTCTTTGGTGTAAAGACAGTTTGAAGTGAAATTGCAGGCCATGATTCCCCAGGACTATATACTGGTTACTTTGTTGTCTGTTTTATCCATTGATTTCAAACAGTTAACAAGCTTTTACACAGACATCTGCTCACACTTTCCTTCAAACTCTAGGCCTATTGCATACTAGGCAAACATTGAGATACATCACCAACCTTTGTATCAACCTTCAGGCCTTGACCTCACAATCCTTCCAGCTCTGCTTCCCAAGTACTAAGATGACAGGTAGGCACCATTGTACTTGGTTTCACAAATGTTTTTAATAGTCAAAATGACTCAAAGTATATTATTAAGTAAGTACAAAAATGTGGTTTTATGTATATGTATTCATAGATTAGGCTCTCCTAGGAAAGAAAGCAGACTATGTATATTGGGATTGAATAAATTGACTCATGTGAGCAGAGCAATGCTGAACAGACTTACAATGGCTGTCTGCAGAATGGAGACCTGGGAGACACAGTATACTCTTGGTTCAAGACACTGGAGGCGTTAGAATAAGAAGTCACTGGTGCAACCATTATCGGACTGAAGGCATGGACTCCCCATAGGAGAGCCATTGGTGCAAGACTTTGTTTTAAGGCTGAGAATGAGAGGCAAGAATGCCAGCAAAAATTGCATTGCATTCACTACCACGTTGCATAGAGACCCTGGCTGCTTAATTCCAAAGCCAGTGTCTAGTGCCTCAATGGGAGGGATCAGAAACTTTATAGATATTAAAACATGTGTGATATAAGAGAGGTATGTGACTCCTACAACAGAAAAGGTTTAAGAGGGATGAGGCAAGTAAATAGGGAAAGTCAGGGATCCATAGAGGGCCAGGCAACACTAAGAATATAGTAAAAAAAAGTCACTTAGAAGCCCACTACATTATAAGATAACTGAAAGATATAATTAATTTTGAAAAATGTTCAAGAAGACATTTCAAATGTTCAAAATATTCTTTTCATACATTTCCCTGTCTGGAAAGAAAATACTACTCCAAGAAGCCACAGCATTTTAAACATAGATCCCAGTGCCAGGTCGAAAATATTTCCCTATAAGTTACTGGCCAGGAATCTCACATAGAAACCCAAAACAATAAGGGCTGCCGCCACTGCTCTTGTTTCCTCACCAGACTGAGATGTTAAAACTCTGTGGATGAAAGCACCATATGCTTCAGACACAATATACAGATTTTAGAAAGCTGGAAGTAGACTGGAACTTCCTCCCTGATGACTAGCAAGCACTCACAGTTCCGTGAGACGCTGTCCAAGCTTATAGGGAAGAAAAGGTTATCAGTATCCTTATCCAGTTATGTGCTCTCTGTGCTCCAACACTGACCTTACAGACAAGATGTGCCCATTGGCACAATAGTGGCATGATTGTTTGGGTAGGGGTTTAACCAACTTCTTTCTGAATGCATTTGCTGGTTGCTTGATGTTACAACTAAGCTGGGTCAAAAGGGCTGGAAAGGTCACAGGCCCTAGGGGGAACTTATGACTGATATCATATTAAATAAGCATGTCGCCAAACTGCCTTCTAAATATTTGTGTTTACAGCCTTGCACTAGAGTTATTTTTTGAGGTGGGAATAGCTAACACAGAGATTCATAACTGAGAAGAAGAGTGTGTTAAGTGCTTAGCTCATCAATCAGAGCATCAGTGTCACTCCCTCCAAGGTCCAGGGAACATTTCTGAAAATGAGGTGGAATGACGGTAAGAGCTGGTGGACAGGGAAGCATGCTGTGGCATATTGTGTGCTGAATATGGCATAACCAGTGTAACCATGAGCACTCGAGCACACAGAAGCTGTAGCTACTTCCCTAAGACCTCACATAGAAAAAAGTAGGAAGGGGCCAAGTTTGGAATAAGGGGATCCATAAGCATGGGAGAAAAATGGGAGAGGGAAATGGGCACAAAAGTGCTATCAACGTATAAATGTATGAGAATGTGAAAAGTTAATATTAAAATTATTTCTTCAAAAGCATCTACTCAAGAAGTGATGTATATGTGAACAATAGTACATGCTTCTGTTTCTTATCCTATTCCAAGCCTGAGTCTATGGAATGGCATGCTAAGCATTTAGGTAAGTCCTGCTCACTTAGTCTGCTGACTGGCATGACTATTTTCTCTGCAAACACTCTTACAGACACTGCAAGAATTGGATTTTACCAATCTGCTAGGGATCTCTCAATCCAATCAGGTTGTCAGTCAAAATTGACTCTTAATTTAAATAGAGAATAGCAGGGAAGAGGGAGTGTGGCTTGAGAACTCCAGCCCCAGCATTACCATCAGGAAGACAACATGAAAGGATGATATGGAAGCCAACAGACTAGACTAGAGACTAAACTGGGATACCAAGGGTGGCTTGGGAAAAGCTGGAGCATCTCTACGGCCTTCCCTCTGACTACAAGGTCAAAGGGCTCACAGTGGCCACACACAGGTGATCATGATTGCACCATTCTGAACTGCTTCTTAGACTATTTCTCAAGAGCTCTCTTGAGTGTTCCTTGCGTTGTTCTGTTTCCTGACGAAGCCTTATCACCTGGTCTCCCAGATATGCCTGCTTGAATTTATTTCAACCTCACCATACAGGAGGTGCCAGACACGCATGGGTGGCTTGACAGCCAGTATTTACTTTCTGAAGCATTACAAAGTAAAATGATCTCTCTCTCTCTCTCTCTCTCTCTCTCTCTCTCTCTCTCTCTCTCTGTTTCTCTCTCTCTCTGTTTCTCTCTCCCCCACCTCCTTTCATCTTTTCCTCATAGTTTATTTGTGTACGTGTGTAGTGTGTGTGCTAATGGGTGCGTGTGCATTTGTGGGTGTGCAGTGGAAGCCAAATACTTGTTCAGTCATTTTCCACCATGATTTAAAGATAGGGTCTTTCAGTGAACACGAAGTTTACTGATTGGCTAAATTGAATGTCCAGCAAGCTCTGGGGGCTGACTTTTCTCTGCCAGACCTCAGTACTAAGATGACAGACATTAATGACCGTGCCTTGCTTTTCTGTGGGTGCCAGAGACCTGAGATCCTCCTCATGCTTGAACTGCAGGCCTTTACTGGCTTAGTCATCTCAATGTCCATCACTTGTATTTGCAACCACATAATTTTGTACACGTATATTTTAGATATTGATAAAAACTAAAATTTTAGTTTCATTTTCTTTATATTATAGTATATATATGATATGACAGACTTTATATAAAAGCATATTCACTGCAGATATTATTCCAATACATACTAGAAAAACATATATGTATATTTGCATGGTACCATATTATTACAATCATATTTTGAATGGAATAAAATATTATTCTAATATTTAATTTGGAGAACTAAACTGTCAAATACTCTTTAATTTATGGAAAGATGATAAGAGTAAATAGTAGCTTTCATTTTATTAATTGTAATTTGATCACATGACAGTATTAAGCAGGATTATATCAATAACATTTCTTTTCTTCATCATTTGTATATGGGGCAGAGTGTGGATAGTTTTGTAACCAAATTTAGACAAGATCAGGCATGTTCAGGGTGACAACCAAATTCAAAGGTACTCATGTTGTAATTTATTTAGAAATGTCACCAAGGGAAGTCAGACTAGGCAACAGGGCTCACATGGGAGGTTTATTGGAAAAGGAGAGAGAAGGGGCAGAAAAGGGGGCACAGACTGGTTCCTGGGGAAAAGAGTGGCAGAGGAGAAAGAGGGGGAAGAGAAAGGGAGAGAGAAAGAGAGAGAGGGAGGAAGAAATAAAAAGAGAGGGAAGAGAGAGAGGGAGGGAGGAGGGGAGGGAGGGACGGAGAGAGAGAGAGAGAGAGAGAACGAGCGATAGGAGGTTGGCAAGGCCCACCTTTTAAAACAAAATGTAGCGAATGTGCACAGGAGGTGCTTAAGGGCTGCAGCGGAGGAGGCATCCTGTCAGGACCCCAAGGGCAGGCCAGTACAGATGCCTGAATACTAACTTTCCTCCCTTTTGCTTATCATAAAAAGGTGAAGAGTTAGAAAGGGGTGGCAGGTAAGGAGGGTATGAGGACGTCATGTTCTGCAGACTACTTCTTGATGACCTGGGGGGGGCAATGGCTGTCTTTGGGGGACCTGGGGTGCAGGCCATGTCTTAGGGTAGCTGGACGTTTTGCTTCACTGTCCATGGTCTGTAGGGCCGTTCGGTAATTCTTGGACCTGGAAAGACGCTGTTCGAGGTGGATCAAAGTTGACTCTCTAGAGCTCACAAGAACTTAAAGCACCTGTTCCTTTCCTATCACCACAGCGTCATCTTGGCACCCTCTTTCTGATTTACCAGGAGACACAAGTGTTTGATTACTGAGGATAATCAGTAATAAAAAAGTGAAACAGAAAAAGAAATGTAACGAACTAGTAAGACTGTCTCTGTGAAGGCAAGAAAAAGTGACAGGGGAAAGATCATCATGGCCAAATGGAAACAGGAGTCGAGTAAATAAAAAGAAAGGGAGATCCAGTGTGTGCTGAGCAAGAGGAAGCGGACTCCTCCAACTGACCTGTGCATTGCAGAAAACAAACAGGACATTTAGAGAAGGGGAACAGACAGAAAAGAAAGAACGTGGAGAACTTTTGCTTGGTTTCCCAACTGCCTGATCCAAGGAATACTGAGGGCAGATTTGACTTGAAAGGAGTGTTCAGTGGGTCTCCAAAAGATATCCCAATAGGAACGAGGAGCTATATACAATGACACAGTTCCCATGAGTGAGGCAGAGAAGACAGACCCAAGGGTCTGCAAATCCTAGTGCCCCAGGAACTCAGAGAGAATCAGATTAAGTAGGCACAGGCTGTCCCATGTGTCATCACACAAGAACAGAGGCCAAAGACTCTGTGGCCAAGAGAAAAACAGTCGCCTGGTACCAGGACTTTGAGAAAAGCCAGAAGGCAAGAAAGAGAGTGTGGTCAAGAAATGGAGCCTCACTTCTAGGATGTGAATACCATTAGGGAATGGCCAAAGGCGGGTAGTTCTATCAGAGACCCAATTGCCAGTATTGAATGGAAGGCAAAGCCACCAGTGAATGAGAAAGCAGATTTGTTGCAGGTGGAAGAGAATGGATCTGTTGAGGGTAGGGCAG
Source organism: Bramus lutescens (assembly GCA_001685075.1). Classification (NCBI taxonomy): domain Eukaryota; kingdom Metazoa; phylum Chordata; class Mammalia; order Rodentia; family Cricetidae; genus Bramus; species Bramus lutescens. The sequence goes on from LOEQ01004603.1 coordinate 51,041, forward strand.
GGAGGTAGGGTCCCAGCATAAAGTGAATATATTTCGGGCGTCCCTGCCATTAGGCAAATATGCTTCATGCAACAGAGTTAGTGTAAGAGGTTTATTGGGGGAGAGGGAAAGCTGAAGCACATACCTCCTTCCATCTGCTGGATCGTTAGAATAGTGTTGCAAAGGTCCTCTAAAATATCAGGGTATACAGTGCTAGGAAACAGTGATCTGGATTGATATCTGAGGGGTATTGAGAAGACCAGGTCTGACTGCGAAGGTGGGCACAGTTTCTGTGTGTTAGTGAGGTAGAGAAATAAGATCCAAGCGTCTGCAATTCTTAGTGTCCCAGGAATTAAGAGAGGATCTAATTAAGTCGGTACAGACTGTCCCATGCCTCATCATGTAAGGAACAGGGGCCAAAGACTTTGAGCCCGAGAGAGTCATGGTTGTCTGGTACCAGGACTTGAGGCCAAAAGGCTAGGAAGCATGCTCGAGAGATGAGTCATCATTTGTGGGAAATGGTTAGAGGTGGAGAAGAGGGGGCTCGCTCACCATAACATTGTTGGATGGAGGGACCCAGGGATCTGTTAGTTGGAGAACCAAGGTTATCATATGTAAATCAGGTTCTAGGGTCCTATTGTGCCTCAGGATACCAGGAGAGCCTACCGATTCTTATGGCACCAATGTTATAATTTTAAAACAGCTGGAGAAAGAGTCAAACCATACAACAGGGCTCACTTGCGTGGTTTATTGAAAGAGGAGAGAGAAGGGCAAAAAGGGAAAAGAAAGGGGGCAGAGACTGTCCCCTGGTGACAAGAGTGGCAGAAGAGAAAGAAAGAAAAAGATAGAGAAAGAGAAAAAAGAGAAGAGAGAAATAGAGAGAGAAAGGGAGAAAGGGAGAAAGGGAGAGGGAGAGAGAGGGCGAGGGAGAGGGAAAGGGGGAGAGANGAGAGAGAGAGAGAGAGAGAGAGAGAGAGAGAGAGAGAGAGAGAGATGGGAGGTAGGCATGGTCCACCTTTTAAAAGGGAATATAGCAAATGAGCACAGGACGTACTCTTAGTGAATGCAGCTGAGTACATATCCTGTTAGGACCCCAAGGGCAGGCCAGTACAGATGCCTGAATACTAACAACTTGCCCATTGTTTTGAGTTACTTTTCCCCCCCATTTTCTTCCATAAGCCAAAAGGTCAGATATAAAACAAAAAAAAAACCCTCTCATAATGTTTATATTTGGGGAACTTAAAGTCTGCACATTAGATCTGGTGGTATGTAGCCATGCAAAGCCATGGATGGTTAAAGGGTCTGAGAGGAATTTGTGCTCCTGATCATTTTCATAATATCTGTTCTTTTGTTTGTTTCCTTTTTCTATCACTCCTCTGTTATCTTCCCACCATTTTCTCTCTTTTTACCTCTATGAGCTTCAGAATATAAGGAAGCAATTTTCATTCTTCCACAATGATGGATTCATGTCCAGGTTTACATTCTTTCCTTGCTGAGTTATCAAGGTGACTGAAATGGGGACATGAGATGGAAAAGGAGAGTGTCACCGCAGAATCTGTTTGAAGCCTCTAGACAGCTGAAAATCAAGAATTCAAACACTATTAGCAATAATTGCTTCCAGCCTTACCTCTTCTTAATTATAAATCTGCAATCTGCTAAAGATCTCACCAGAAACCACTCTCCCCCATCAATTAAAAAGGTGTACTTATTTGTGAAACCCTAATGACTCCTGGATTCATGTTATTAGATTATAATTCTATCTAAGATACCCCCAGAACACCCTATAATTTCACTTATTGAAGAGAGAGTGTTTTGTTTTTCTGAGCAACCCTTCGAGGTACAAATTGAGAGCCATCAAAATGGCATATGTGACTAAGACACTTCAGTGGGACTCACTCTTAAGAAACCCATATCCACCCTGCACATGTCTCATTCTTCTTTTAGCATCTCTCTCTTTTTTTAACCCCTGTGCTTAAAGTCTGTTTAAAATGTCTTTTCAATGAATTACTTTTTGAGATGCTCACATCTATGTTCTTGGGCATTCTCTTATTCTTTTCTTGAGTGTCTTTATATTTTAATGAAATCCACACTCTACCTCATACTGGTTAGTACTGAAATTGTTTTCTGTGTTGAAGTCATGAATCCTGCATTGATCTGACCCAGGGTCCCTAAATGATTAAAGAAACCCCTTTGTCTGCTGAGTGCGCCTATATCCCTGTCACTACCTACAGAATCACTATGGGGCTTCTCGGGGATCAATCTTAATTCCTGCAAATAGAAGATGTTTACAGCTAAATGTTTTGTTTTAATTTGAATCATTCATTCTATTAATATAAAAAGTTTTTCACTCCAATTCAGGCTTATCAAATTATGATACAGCTATAGCTCACAAACATGTATCCAGCATGATGTTTACTAACCAAGTGTTTGGCTCAGTATCGGATCATTTGCTGGAGCTTTAATCTGTAGTTCCATCTCATAAGGAACTCTGTGCTAGAGCCACTCTCAGCCCTTTGCACATAACACTGCAGGCTCGAGTTGTGTTCTGTGCTCTTGCCTCCATTCCCCATATAGTTGGGCTGCTACATTTTACACCGGCGGAAGCATGTTGATGAACGGCAAAGTCCCTATGGTGATGTAGCCTGGAGGTCATAAATGCATAAGAAACTAAGGCTAAGTACCATAGAAGAGAGAGTCAGAGTACTATGGTGAGACATAGTGGGAGGAAAATTCCTATTCATAGCAACTGGTGCACTTGAATAGGCAATGGTGTCTCTTGATGGATGGAACTGCATGCCCGGTCTGTAAACCTCAGACACGAAGAAAACCTATTCTTTCCATGAGAGTACTTGTACTCCCAGATCTCACTAGTTTGGCCAATAGCTATGACAGTTGCTCACCCTGGAAAGGGAAGATGATTTGCATTAACTACAGTAAGCTAATTCTCTGATAAATCATCACAAAGCAAGTTATCAGTCTGCACTCACTCTTTATCCATTTTGTCTTTCAGGTTAACACCAATAATAAGACAGGTGAAGACAGACATCACTTGCTTTTGGAGGACAGTCACTACCAAGGGAAGAGGGAGTGCTTGCTTTCAGTGAGATTTTCTTCCAGGCTTTCAGAAAATCATCCCACCTGACTATACATGGCTGCAACAAATTTTAGATGCTTTACTAGGATAGGTGTAATGGCTAGTCTTGATGTCAACTTGACCACACTTGGTATTAACTAAAACCCAAGTCTGTGAGGGATTTTTCTCAATTAAATCACTTGAAGTAGGAAGAATAACCTTTAATTCAGGTCTTTTGAGGTGGCAAAATCCACCTTTTGTCTAGTCCACAGCTTCTGATGGCAGCTCACCTAAAGGACTTACTATTTGTTGGTTTGCTTGCCCTTGTTTTTGCTGGCAAGTCCATTCCTTCACTGGCATTAGAACAGACTTCTGTAGGATCCCAGCATATACTCAATACCAGCTGAGACATCTAGCCTGGTGGACTAAACAATGACTAAACAAAGTGGATTCCTTTTTTTTGGGGGGGGGGATAAAAAGAGTATTCATTTATTTATGTTGATAGCTATAAAAAAGTTAAAATAAAACAAAAACGATGACAGAGATATTTAGTCTGTGAAAAGTATAGTAGCAGAAATGTAACTTTTATCCCTGCTAAACGGGTAAGAAAAGTAAAGGAAATACAGCATTTGGCCTAAGAATCTCCCTCGTGATAAAGCCATGTGAGTTGTGTCTTGATTCCCATGCCTCCCCTCTGCTCCAGAGAAATGATTTAGATTCTGGGCTAGCACTGACTCTGACACCCTCTCTCAGTTCAGAGTCAGTGAGCTCACTAGCTCAGGTCACCTGTTTCTGTGGGTATCACCATCATGGTCTTGATCCCCTTACTCATATTATTGCTCTTCCCTCTCTTGGGCTGATCTCCAGGAGCTCTGCAAAGTGCTTTGCCATAGATCTCTGTATCTGCTTCCATCAATTGCTGTTTGAAGGATTTGTGATGATAATTAAGGTAGTCATTAATCTAATTAGAGGAGAAGGCCAGAGTAGGCATCCTCCCCACTGCTGCTTAGAGTCTTAGCTGGGGTCATCCTTGTTGATTCTTGAAATTTTCCCCATTGCCATGTTTCTCCCTAGCCTTTTAATTGCTCCCTCTAAGAGAACAGAATGTAATGAAAAGGAACAGTTAATGGGATGCATGTGTTGTGAAAGCTGAAGAAACACACTACTGGAGAAAGGAAGGGAACTAGAATTAAGGATGGTAAGGGAGGTGTGACAGACAGTAAGCAAAAAAAATGATTAAGGACAATGAAGTAACATATATTTATGCAAATATCATAACAAGATTTATCACTTTGTAAACTAACTTTATTATTTTATTTTTTATTAATTTTTATTGAGAATAGATTCTTCTCTACTATAATACACCCCTGCCAGAGTTTTTCCTCTTATCACTCCTTCCAGATACCCCAACCTCTCCTATCCCCTACATGGTTCACCTCTTTCCATTTCTTCTTCAGAAAAGAGTGGGCCTCTGAGAGACAAGAGCCAAACAGGACAAAAGTAGATATAATAAGACAAGGCAAAAGCTCTCATAGAAGCTAGACATTATAGTTATTATAGTTGCTCTTTCCTTGGACCACCAGAGTGGATTCTTGAACTCCACTTTGGTAGGCAACCGTTGTTAGACATGCAGGGTCCCAGCCTGTAGTCCAATATATATATATAGTGTGGTTCCTCTAGATTAATACAATAGGTGACATACATCTTGCAGGATGGACACTCAGCTTGTGCACATGCTGCTCCTGTGAATTTTTCTAGCATTTCTCTGTTTTTAAGAAAACATGTCACATTAAGTAGTTGCCGAAAAGTGAATGCTTTTATCTTTTCTAAGCCTACAGAGCCATTCAGAGCTCACCGCTGTGAGGTATGCATTAGTGGTAAGGACAACACCTCACTCACGAGAGCTATTTCTGTCCTCCAAGTGAGAGCCATCATCAAATACACAGATGGGATGTGAGCTACTATGAAACTAAGTGTTTCGTGTCTCAGAGATTTACAGTCTAAGGCCTTTCAGTACTAGACATGCTTACTTAAAAAAATAAAATCTTTTAAAAAATGATCTCTAACACTCTTCTGAGGCTTTAACATAACATGCTTATGTGCCGTCCATTATTAACACAGTTTTCTATGTATTTTTGCTTTGAAATGATCTTGTTTAAACCATGACTATTTTAAAAAGAATGTGAGTCCCCCTGAGATGTCAAAGTACATTTTTAAAAAAGAAAACTTCCACCAAAAAATGTATATTTTTTTGCGGTGGGGAGGGCAGTTAAGTTTTCTAGGAAAACAATTTTCTTGCCAATGTTCTAATTTTTCATTCACAGCTTCTTAGGAAGAGCATCTTCCTGTCCTTTGCACGTGTACCAGGACCAGTGGATGTTACCATGCAGAACTAACACTTCCAACCCCGCTGCCAGACTCTGGAAATCGATGTTCATTTCACACTGTACTCCTCCCCCTGACTTGTGCTGCTCAACAAATACCACGGCTGGGAGAGATGACCCCTTTTAATTCCCTAATATAGGCCACAGTTTTCTTTGATTTATAGAAGACTGGTAGTCTATTTATAAAATATGTATCTGTAAGATGCAGTTTATGAGAAACTTGGCTTTGGGGACACATTAATTCTAACTGCAGATGCAACTTTCATGTTTTATAATATAACCCTGACAGCTGTAATTTCAGATTAAAGATTTTTCATTCCCATTCCCATCCTGATTGCTCTGCATGGTCCTTGTATTACCTTATTGTCAATAGCAAGTGTTCACCCTATTGGGAGTCGTTTAATAACCAGTTGCCATTTAAAGTGTGGACAGAACATTTGTCTCGGCATGGCCATCTCGAGTAGTGCTCCAGAGCACACAGAGCTGGGATCTCCTCAAGAAAAACAACAGCTGGCCCGCACCATTGTCCCCACTGATCCCATTTTTGTGGTGCCTAGTTAAAATAAACATGGACACTCAGCAAATTTTCTGGATGCATTTGTGAGCTTGTTATTTTAGTAACAAAACCGTTCCCTCTGTCAGTCCATCATCCCAAATCCCTTATCCCACCCTGACCCTCATCCACTTTATGGATCAACTTTTATTATTTTCTGAGTTCTATAAATATGTAACTCTCTTAAGTCACATCATGGTTACTTAAAATGGAGAAACATGAAAATTCTAGGTTCCGTGTCTATCTTAAAACATCTGCTTTGGGGGAAGTTAATAATATATCAATTTATGCAGGTTACCTTTGTAAATGATCAGATTGTAATGAACATTAATTGTAACAGTAAGAGGATCTTCCACAATCGAATTACAGGTCTTAGTCTGTCTATAAAATCTTTGAGATCTAGGGTTGATAGATGAAAACGCATTCATGATTGGTAATGTTTTTATTTACAGTCCCTTTAAATTTTCTTAACTTGACAGCTGAGGATTAGCTTCTACAGCAGCCAGTGGTGAAAGAAATAAAAATGAAAAGTCAAAGAAGACTTAAAAAAATGGACTCTTTCATGCCTAATTAAACCAGAATACAAATCAATCATTGGAAATAAGCGATGAATTTATTATGCTTGTGAGTTTACTATACCCTCTAGTGTCTGCTATACAGTGAAATTATAATTTCTATCAGCTTATAGGGTAATCGTTTGTCCTAAGCTTTATCTTTATCTATCGTATCGATCTGAGACTCTTCTGCAAGGAATGAAAGGTTGGTGGTCCAGGTAAATATGGGAATTTAAAATACTTCAACTAAGAAACATGGGAACTCCTGACAACGTGACAAAGATCCCCCCATTTTTTTTCTTAATTTATTTCAACTGCTAGGAAAGTACCCCATTCTTAAATCCACAGGCAAATCTAATCCAATGCATGGTAAGAAAATGTGGGAAATTGTCCTGGCAGAATCCGCACCAATATGCCCCTTATACTGAACCACATTGCCCATTTCCTTCCTTGATGTGGATGAGAGATAATGCAATTGTATCATCCGTAGTTACTGGGAACCCTTTGCTTTCATAGATTTGTGCCATAATACTAACACATTACAGTATAATCAAAGTATTCTGATTTTTTTCATACTTGTTGTCCCAGTTATTTCTACATGTATTTATTCTTCCTATAGACTGTAATAACAAACTTTTTTTTTCTTGAGCATCAGGCTCATACTTTTTTCAGTGAACATGATCGCAAGCACACATTTCCCAAATAAAAACATGTTGAGATTGCAAATATTTCTGCAGATGTATGAAGAGGTCTAATTTTTAAAAAGTATTGTGCAATTTTTCATAGATACATAGCAAGATTCAAGGAACCAATTAACTAAAGACTACCGAGTGGCAACAATGTCCGGAAGCTGATCACCTCCACTTTGTAAAACAAAAATGCTGACCTCTTGCCAACGCAGGCTTCGCAGATTGGCTCTTGCTAGTGAATATGACTTCTCTAGGGATGATATCATAACTAAGCAGCTGAACTCTTAACCCTTACGAGGTCCTCAGCCGGTTCCAATCCAGCTTGGTGACCTTGCTGGAGGGGCCACCAGTGCTCCTCTTGGCTGTCTCAACACACCTCATATTTTAGCCATTCTCAGAGCAAAACAGCAGCATTGAGAGCTTGGCCCAGCTCTCCATGTGTCATTGTCTGAGGGCAGCAATAAAGAATTAGGCCAGCTGCATCCCTGAGAAGAGCCTACGGGCCCGAAACATCTGCATTTCAAGGACAGCTCTGGATGGATAATAAATCGAGAGGTCTCTGCCTTGGTTTGGAAAAGAAGTCCCATGACTAATCATGCCTCCAAGAGAGTTAGTGTTAGAGTTTTGGGAGGGGGGAGGCATCTTCATTTTCTGCCTCTGCAGTTTAGACTCTACCTGTAGATGTGACATAGTTGGAAAAGATGTTGCCTGAAGGAAGACCATGGGTGTTTATATTCAATTTCTCTTATTTTAATAAGAGAGAAGGCTAGTATTCATATGCGTACAGCACAGAATGGTGTACAGAAAAATGATACACAATGACAGACCTATGCCTTCTAAATAACATTTAAAAAAATCCGGAAGGCTCTGGCTTTCTAGGTACTTACTGGCTGGCTCTGTGTTTGCTATAAACAAAGTACACCAGCCTCTGGAGGCTAATGGGGCGGGTGATTGCTGTTTACTCATCCCAGCAGGATCTGGTTTCTGATAATCTAGGACCCCTGTGTACTTGTAAGTGCAGGCTGGTGGTGAAGTTGTGGAGCCCACTTAAGGGCAAAGGGGAGGGGTGTGTAAACTCTCCGTGGCCAGGTTGGGCTGGAAGACTTTGTTTATTTAGAATTCCTTCCAGGTCCTCTAAGACCCTAGGGAGGGCTGCAGCAGTCAAATTCCCCAAGGCCCTTTGTATCTTTGTTGGAGTATCTGGTTAGTGAAACACTAAATGAGATATTGACAACATTGTTTTGAGGAGCCTGGAGCATTTTATCTGATATTAATCATTACCTATTATGGGGTGGTTTTGTTTTTCTAGAACATTCTTTGAACATGAACACAAACTTTCGAAATTTGAACGCAGACAAGAAGACTGTTAACCTTAGCTCTACGAGATAATAATTGAGTTTCTTTTTGTGGCATTGGTGGGGAGGGGGCCAAATGTTCCAATTTTTCTTGGCAATTTAATTTTCTTTGCTTTCGCAGCTTTTAAGGTTTCTCTAAGAGCAGACCCCAAGATGGAAAATTGTCAAGTACCCCTGCAGTTGAACTGTGTAAGAGTCGTCTCCTAAAAGAACATTTGGTACACCATGGTGGGAGCCCTGGATAAGGAATTTAACTTTGAGATGTTTATCCCAATTATATTCTGATCCTTTATTATCTTACAACTGATGATAATATGAGTTATATCCTTAAAACATGGAGGTAGCAACAACCGCTTTTTATGGACTTGGTGGTCCTACATGTCCAGACCATAGTGACTAATGGTCGGAGTGGCTACTTCATCTCCTCACAGAGGTTTCTTTTTTGTATTCAACTAAATTAACACACTTTTACTTCTCTTCCCATCCATCCCCACCAAATAATAATAATAATAATAATAATAATAATAATAATAATAATGAGTTTGTTTCTTTTCTATATTTTTAAATTTTGTTTTATGTTTGAGTTGAGTCGAAGGGCAAAAATGGAAAATTTGTTGATTTGTTATAATTTCTGTAAGCCTTGATATATAAGTTGTGGTTCCTCAGAACAAAGAGGCTTCATACTTCTTACCATTTAGCGCTATATCTCATTAATAGTCTTACAGAAATCTACAGTATTATTTCCCTTCCAGTATCTCTGTTTGAAAATACCACAGCTTAATATCTGGTATGGAGGGGCTGGAGAGGTGGCTCAGCAGCTAAGAGCACAAACTCTTGCAAAAGACCTGGTTCAGTTCCTAGCAGCTATGCCAAGTAATTCACAAGAGCCTGAAACTCAATTTCCAGGGCGTCTGAAACCTTCTTCTGGCCTCCACAGGCACCTGTACCAACTCCCCCATGATACACACACACACACACAATTGAATAGTAAAAACCAAATCCTAGAAGAATATCTGGTATGTGAGCCACAAGAGAAGAAAGTGTTTCTCCATCTATCCCTAATTCTTCGTCCTGGAACAGTGTTTGATGGAGCTCAGTCATAGCATCAGCATCCCTTCCCACTTGACATTTGTTTGCTTTTTAAAGGAAGGGCATGGACAAGCCCATACTTAAAAATAAAAAAAGAATGTACTTGGACTTATTTGCAATCTGAGTTTGCAACACTTCATTCCATAAAATAGTATAATTCAAAGAATGTTTTTAAATACTCATGTGCTTAATAATCTGGTATGACTCTAGTATACTGCATATGCATATACCATTACTATTATGTAAAAATGTAAAGACATCATGCCTCAGTAAAAATAATAAATCCTACTTTTTAAATAATATAATAAAGGTAAATCTTTATGAATCTATCAAGAGGTACATATTGAATGCTTATGTATATATAATGTACCTGTCTTTGAAAGAGACTACACACAGTAGCAACAACTGATCATTTTTAATTTTCCAAGGACATTATAGCCATGCAGTAACACTCATGGGAAGTACTTGTCCAGGTAAGAGGACCGTGTGTGCTGGGTACACAGTTGAGCTATAAGGCAAAATGGAAGCTGAGTAATGAGCCTTGGCCAAAGCAGTGTTTTGAGTGAGTTTTGAGAGAGAACAAGAGTTTGGAATGAACCTTGAAGGAAATAGTGTAACTAGATGGAGAGGAGAGGCAGTGGCAAAGCAAAATGACACATAGCATATGATCAGAAGTCAATTAGGAAGAGAGATAACCTTAAAGACAAGCATTTGGATAGCCAGGAGGATTGAATCCAACAACAATTTTGATTCTGCATGTTAGGCAAGAGTTAGCCATTTATACTTTAGGGAAGAGAAATTAAATTCTTGAATGCATGGAAAATAATCTGGAGAGTGTATGCAAGATGGGAAATAGAGACTGAGAAAATGGTTAATGCTATCAACTTTCTATTTAAATATGCATTTTAATTACATTTTGAACATTCCTATAATTTGTGGAGGTATACCCTTTTAAATTGCCTGTAGTAGTTTTTTATCTTAAAAATTCTCCAATAATATAAAATTACATTAATATTTTAAAATATTCAAATCTGTTAAAATAATGACAAAATACATTCAATTTTTGTGATTATTGAGTCAAAAAAGAAAGGTAAAGTTTTGTAAAGTATAGCTGTAGTTAGAAAACATTACCATTAATACTGCGGCCTTTAGCTTTTCAGTTGCTTTCGTATTCAAAACTTTGATATTATAAAAGCAGGATTTTTGACAATATAATTCTATCATTTCATTAAAACTTAAAAATACAATGAATACTTCCAATGATAAGTAGTCTTATATAATAAAATTTGATTTTTTAATAATGTACAGGAAGGTTAGATTGCAGGTGCTCTACTACTGGACATTTGGTGACTTCAAGGCTTTTCTATTTTAGAAAAATGGTTATGTAAACATTTTCATGACTAGATCTCTTTGTGCCTACAAAATATTTGGTTATATAATAGTGAAGAACATTATTTGAAATATTTTTAGACCAAAAATACAGACGATTTATGATATTTTAAAAGCAAGTTAATAGTTACTACTGTGCACAATTTATAATGCAAAGTATAACATAAAATGAGCAATTTTGTGAAATGTTGACCTTTGTATAGTGCAAGATAGGTTTGCCTAACAGAGAGCGTTCCAAAGTTTTACTCTATTAAAGGAAAAGTGACTTAGTAGAGTGACATGGGTCCAGAGAGTCGGGTGTGAAACATAAACAGGGTTTAGTCCTGATTCAAACCAATTAAAATAACATATGCATATACTCCATTAGAAATCCCTAGGGAAGAACGATAGAGCCTTATGCATGAAATAGAAAGAGAATGTTTGTATCTATGAAAGCAACATCCCGGGTCTCAGCAGGTAGAGTGGCTGATCATGAGGGGACAGAATATAGCCGTTCAAGAGAGGGGGAGAGGCAGACAGGAATTGATCTTAGCTCATCGGAGTGATTCCCAGATCTGCAAGCACCCCGCTCATCTTGCTGTGGCCTACTCTCTCACTTTGAGCCCTTGTCAGAGGCCACCACCCATATCGCACCGTAGGTGAAGCTCCCACCACGTAGGCATCCTCGCTTTCTTCTTAAAGACACCATAATGATATCTTTATGAAAAGGAGGCCCCAGATGTTAAAAAAAAAAAACCCTTTCTATCACAGTCTTGGTTTTCTTGCTCTTGCAGGACTGGAGGAGACAGACTTGGAGTAACAGCAGTGGAGTCAGTACTGAGATGGAGTAGAGGACATCCGGGTGGCCAGGTTTTCCTTTGAAGCTTAAAAAGCAGGTAACGGGACAGGATGAACAACATCTCTGAAAAGATGCTCATGATTTCACAAGTCATTTAGAAATCTGAGTGCAGGGAGGAACTGAAGAAGAAATTCTCAGTGAGGTTCTGAAAGAGTCCATCTTTGTATGATTTACCTGCCCTTGTCTGTAATTTTCATATGATTTTAATAAAAATATTTCCTACATATCAAGCACCCACATCACTTTCTTCTGATGCCTGAGCAGCTATTGAAAACAAAATATACTCTAAACTATTTTTTTTCCAAACATATCCCTACTGGTGCTTTTTAACCAAGGAACACAAATTTCCCTCTCCCTGCCAAGTTTGTCATGTATTTGTATTATAAAATCAAAGTTAATTTTTATTGGTATTTGCTGTATTTCAGGCAGGCACAAAGCATGTTATGGGGCATTATCTCATTTCCTCTTTATGTCATGGGACTTTTCCTTCAAGAATGCTTTGGCATTGTGGCTATTTCTATGGAAAACAGAATCTGAAATCAGTTATTACATGGATGGTCCTGAAACCTTATTTCAAGGTAGATATGCTTTTTGGTCTGTTTAACCTGTCTAGAACTAGGTCCAAATGCTCTGCTGAATCATTTCCAATGAGAACTCAGAGATGTGATGTTCCAAAGGCATTTAAAAGTTTTACCATAGGTTTATATTACTGCCTTTACATGTAATTATAATTGCCCACCTATGATTTTCATATCTGACAATGAATATGTTTGAAATGCCTGGTTCATTCACAATATATACAGGTATCACTGGACAAACTGTATAATGCATTTGGCTTTTAGAAGCATGGTTTGACCAAGGCCAAAACAAATGCCCACCAGGTTTGGGCAGTGGAGTCATCAACAGCTCCCTCTCTGCTGAGTTCCTTTCCCATAGAAGTCTTTCCTCTCCCCTGCAGAAAATTTGGCTGTAAAAGAAATGCGTGCAAATGTCCACAGGTGCTGAGCCTGTAGTGCAATGTCATGCAGGCAAATGAATAACACACGGGCTTAGTAAACCAAGATGCATCTGCAAATAATTGCCCATGGTAACTGACATGGGACCAGCACGTTTTTGTTTTTGTTTTTAAAGTCCCATTTTATGCTGCTGATGACTTGTCCCAGAGTCAGTTTCTAAGCCACACCTACAATTTCTGAATGTACAGGACAAAGATATAAAGTCACCTATAGTATGTTTCACATAGTGTAGCTTCCCTAAGATAAAGATACAACCTGCAAAATAATATTTTAACACATGCTGCAAGGTTCACTTACGGAAAGGATTGAAAAGGAATGCTTACATCATCTCAAAATGTTTTTCAGACACTATTCACTCTGGACTCCCTGTGACCAACTTATTCTAAAACTTAGTGGCAATAAAAAAAAGTTTGTCTTTAGAAATTTTAATTGGATGTAAGGCCTATGTGAAAGGAGGGAGCTCATGTCTGGCACTGCAACCCTAGTCATCTATCCTTGGCTGGTTTTCATGGACCTTAGAAGAGAACCTACTATTAACCAAAGATAAGTGATTTTTTTTTAACAGATGGAGCCTAACATAGAAAGCAGGAACTGTTCAAAATTCAGAGAGCAAATATAGGGCACATATCCTGGTTGGTACCTCTACAACATGACCCCTATTCCTAAATGCAGGGAATTCCATGGAAGAGGGAATGGGAAGAGTGTAAGAGTCAACCTTGGGTGGTGTTCCTTAGGCCTCATCCACATTTTGTTTTGCGATAGGGTTTCTCAGTGTCCTGGGACTCACCAAGTAGGCTAGACTTGTTGACCGGTAATCTCCAGAGATTTTCTTATCCTCGTCTCCCCAAAATTGGCGTTACAAGTGTGTGTCATCATTCCTGGCTTTTAAAACATATTTCTTGGGGGGAACAAACACAGATCTTTGTTTGAAAGGCAAGTACCTTACCAACTGGTCTACCTCCCAAGTCTACTGGGATACATGTGTTTTCAAGTTTTTATTTAAATCCTTCAGCTTATGTTAACACAGGATGGGAGAGGTATGTAATCTGATAACTTGTCCATTAGGAAGGTTGATCCCACCATCCCACCATGGGGTTTGTCAACACTCATTCTGTACTCAGTTCCTTTGCCTGTTAGTTATCATGTGCTCATTACCCTATCCTTGCTCCTAAAGCTGCTTCTTTCTTTATTCAGCTCTCTGTTTATGAACAGCTCTTAACTACTCTTCATTTAAGTCCTGCTGTCTTTAGAGCCATCTAAAACAGAACTAGAGTTTTCTCTCTATCAAAAGCTCACATCTCTACCACATGTTTCTGAGCTAGAGCTGGCTTACCAAGGGCATTTCATATAACAGAAGCTGTGGGATGATTGGTGTCTTTTGTGTTGAAAAAGCTTTCATTATTCAAAAAGCTTTCATTATTCAGACGCATGAGGAAGTTTCTTTGTGGCAAATTAATTTTCCACTGTAAGATGACCCAAGTCCCTGAATAGGCTCAGATTCATTGGTAGCTCCTGAGAGAGCCAATGAAAATTGTGCATAGCTTCTCAGATATATAGCCCCAGCATCCATTCTATGTTTAGGCTGTCCTCAGAGGACTTGGGGCAGAAATGTATGAACAAGCGCTTTTGGGGGGAATCGAAGACCTGCAAAGAGAATATCCCAGCCCCTCCTTTACCAATAGACAATGTTCTCCACAATCCAATTCCACTTCATTTTACCAGCCTCTTCTAGACCCCACAGTGTACTGTGATAAAACTGCAATTCCTGGGCCATCTCAGACACCTTATCATCTCAGTGTGAGTTTCCCCCAGAACTCTTATTTGTGAAATTGTTCCCCCTTTCTCAATGTGAAATGCAGTCTTTCCTGAAGACCCACTTCATGGTTATTGGTTTCTCTGAAGAACCTTCCACATCTTGCAGAGAGAAACTGCTCTCTTTCATTTCCCCTGCCCTTGAGTGTTTCTCTCAGCTTCTTTACTGAAGCTATTGCTGTGAGTTATTTATTTCCACTCACAAATATTTTATTTGTTTTATTAAGACATCACTTGCATGGTTTAGACTCCCAGTTAAATTCACAGGTGAGTATGGGAACGGGTTGCTTTCAACGTTCCTCTCAGCAGTGAAACTCATTTATACGATTCCAAGCCCTTAAGTAGTGTCTTTCTCCACATCTGGGCTGATTGTGAGGGTTTTTGAAGAAAAGATCCTTTGTGACTTCTAAGGGTGAGGCTGTAGAATGCTCATTCTGGGGAGATCTATTCCCCCATGAAACCATAGAGACCAGTGTGTGATGAAGGTGAACCTTTGGTTAGTTAGAGAGAGGGGGAAATTGGATAGGTGAGAGGTCAAAACAGAGAGGAAGAGAGGAGAAAAGAAGAAGGACGAGGTGAGACAACTGTAGTGGCATTTCAATGGTATTTTAATAAATAAAGACTGCCTGAAGATCTGAGAGTAAAACAGACCCACTGGTCAGCCTTATAGATGAGGTTAAGGTAACATGCACCTTTAATCCCTAGAGCCACACTAGTTGCCATAGAAACTGGGCAGTGCATGCCTTTAATGATGGTGGTGCATGCCTTTAATCCCAGCTCTAGAAAGGACTCCAAAATGGGAGTAAAACAGTTCTCGACACAGTCTCATTCTGAGATTCTGGGACACAGAATCGCTATTTCAGACTGAGGTCGAAGTAAGAGCCAGTGGCTGGTTGTTTTGCTTTTCAGATCTTCAGGTTAAACCCCAATTTCTGACTCTGAGTTTTTATTAATCATGCTTCAGACAACTATTATCTAGCTAGCAGACATTTCAGGTAATATACTAATATAGCCAGTCCACCAGAGGTGATATCTGAAGTCCCCAGACCAAATACTATCTGAGTGGAACTGCAAAAGCAACATGGTGCCTGTAGACATGGAGTCCTGTGAGACTGGCAGTGGAGTGAAGCCTATTGCTTTGAGACTTATGGACGCTGAAAGACACTTAAATGAGCTGATGTTAAAAATATCATTTTATTTCTCTTAGTTTAAGATTAGAAAAAGAGGCTAGGTGATGCCGGCACATGTCTTTAGAACCAGTACTTAGAAGGCAAAGGCAGAGAGATCTCTGTGAGTTGGAAGCCAGACTGGCCTACAACTAGATCCAGTCAGGACTGTATACAAAGAAACTCCATTTAGAAAAACCAAAACAAAACAAAGAGAAAGAAAGGGAGGAAGACAGGACGAAAGGAAAGGAAGCAAGAAAAATGTAAGAAAGAAAAGGAAAGGAAAAAAGACTAGATAAAGAAATAAGCTGTTTGTTTTCAATTAAAATATAAAGGAAACGTTTCTGTCATAGTACTTGCTGGACTGAAAGCATGAAAGAGTTTCTTCTTTTCAGGTTCTCCAACCAATAAAAGGTGTAAAAGAAAAAGTGAGTCAGGTAAGGATAAAATCTAATGTGCTACCAGAGAAATGCTTTTCAGGGTAAATTTGTGGGTTTTTGTTTGTCTGTTTTGTTTTGCTAAGAACTCAAAATAGTGTGTGTAAGATTAGCAGAGATTCTTAGGTAGAACATGAATGCAAACAATTTGTAAATACTTCAGGCTTTGTGCAGATGGTTAGTTTTGTATTCTTTGTTTACAATGTTCCCTTTGGGATGTGGAAGACAATCAGAGTGCTATCTAAGGAACTTTTCAGCACCCTAGAAGGAAACCCCATGCCCAACAAGCCACCACTCTCCAGTCTGGATGCCTTTTAGCTCACAAGACCTGCTATGATGCTTTCTCATGCAATATATAGAATTTTCATTCCTTGGCTATTGTACATAAACAGAATTGGGTAGTATGGGTTCTTTGTGTTTGCTTTCTGTAGCCACAATAATTACAAGGATCACCCTTGTTTCACCATTTGTCATTGTTTTTGGTAATCCCTACCTTCGGCTGTCAGAAGTGAACTACTGGAAGAATACTGTGGAAATGGTTCATAACCTTGGTTTGCGTAAAGATTGCTCAGAGAAGACTTCAAAAGCACAGACAACAAAAGCAAAAAGAGACAAAGGGGATTAAGCTGAACCCAACTTTCTGCACAGCAAAGGAAACAATCGAAGTAGTGAAGAGACAATGTGCAGAATGAGGAAAATACTTTCAACTTTATATCTGACACAAGGGCTAATATCCAGAATCCATAAAGAACTCAGATTACTCATTGCAGAAAGCGCAAATAATCCAAATGAATAAATGGACAAGGACATTTCTCAGAAAAGAATAGGGAAATCATGAACAAGTATGAAATATGATATATGCTGAAACTAGGAAGTAGAAATCAAATCACATATAATCTTATACGTCCTAGTGTGTCAAAACCCATTAAAGATAACAAGCACTAATGAGAATATGAAGAAAAGGAAAACACAGTGTTGGAATATAAATTACTGCAATGTTACAGAAAATACAGAATGACCATATGACATAGCAACCCTTCTACTGTACATATGGGCGTAAATAAAATCAGTATATTGGATTTACACTGCCAAAATTACTGTAGAACTATTCAAAATATCCAAGATATGGTGACTCAAGTACCTAGAGATACCCAGGTAGATGAAAAAATGTGGCATATATGTATGACAGACAAGAACTCAACCACAAAGAACAATGGAATTTTGTCTTTTGCAACAACATAGTTGAATCTGAAAGACATTAAATGAAGTGCAACCTGCCAGACCCAGAAAACTAAATACTGAATGATCTCTTCATGGACTCTGCCGTTGCTCTCATAGCAAAGAGAGGAGAAAGTGGTAATGATCAGGTACGTGTTTCCACAGGATAAGAGCAGCTTTCACTGCTCACTGCACAATGGGATGATGGTAGCTCAAAATAATGTAACCTTATTCTAAAACTCCTAGAAGAGAGGACTTTAAAATTCATTACTGCAAAATGACAAATATCTGAAATGATAGACATGTTAATTATCTAATTTTATCAGTAACTATGCACTATTACACATTATATGTAACATTGAAATGTCACATTGCATGTCATAAATGTGCAATTATTGCTGATGTATTAAAGTAAACTTTAAACAACATCAAAAAATCCTCGGTGGTAGGAACCTAGATTTCCAAGAATGTCAATATGTGTTCCCATAGTATCTTGACTCAACTAAGCTCAAAGAAAAGTGAAAGTCATCAGGATCTTTATTGCTTTGTCATTTTTTGATATTTTAGACTGTAATTTAACATCATGGAAGTCCATCATGTTTTAAAAGGAATTGTAACAGCATGTATGAAAGGAAAGGAATCTGTTCAAAACCCAAACATGCTTGGGGGCATCACACCTTGGCAGGCAGGAAGCAAATACAGAGCTTCTCAATCGCAAACATGGTACTTCCAGTTTTTTTAAACGACAATGAAGATTGATTCAGAGGTAAGAACAAAATGTCCAGAATAACATTGAAACACAGTGAAGACTACTGTCTGTATGAGAGTGCCTTTTGGTTACAGGAGCAAATTCACTAGCAGAAGTGTGCAGCACTACTAACTTGTCCAGGAAGCAAGGAACTGGATCTGAAGCAAGGATGACGCTCACTCCTAAGGACTTGCTTCCAGACAGTTCAGGCTTGAACCATAGCAATGGTTATTTCGCTGAAGAACACAGAAGAACACAGCTCAAGAGGAAATTAGGCATATAATTTACACTTAATGTTGATGTAGCAGCGGAGTGGATCTCACCTTGCACAGGCTTATTCCAATCTGCCTGTGGATGATATCCAAAGAACAAGTAGAAACACATGCCAGTGAATACCTCTGGTGTAAACTGATGGTTTATGCATCAAATGGTTTTGTCACAGAAGAGGGTCTTGACGTCATAGAAGATGGGAGAGACTCAGTATTTGCACAAGTGAGTTCATCTTCAGATTAAGATTTATGTGCACTGCCACCACATGTATGTGTATCAATGAGTTTTTTACTTAACAGGTGTTTCCCGTCTTTCTGCAGACAGAGAGTTTTATTTCCAAACCATTCAGCCTTCATTTAAAGACTCTAAAGTCTGGTAATGGTGGTGCATGCCTTTAATTCCAGTACTCAGGAGGAGGAGGCAGGCAGATCTCTGTGAGTTCAAGGCCAGCTTGGTCTACAAGAGTTAGTTCAAGGACAGGCTCCAAAACTGCAGAGAAACCTTGTCTTGAGAAACAAAAACAAAACCAACCAACCAAAGAAAAAAAAAACAAATAAATAAAGAGACTCGAATAGTTGGTCCAAAGCCTAGAGAATTCATCTGCTGGCAGAACTCATGACATGCTTTGTATTGTCCAGTCAGGCTGTCTCTGTCCATCCCTGTTTGAGAAGTTTCCTGCTAATGAAATCATCAAGACCTTAGTCTGCTTTTGCATGTAGGCAGTACTGTGAGGGAGATAGGACAAAATCAATCCACCCTAGTAGACAACAGGCCAGAGACGACATTTGAAGAAAGCAAGGGACAGAAATAAAGAGAAAATTAATTGCAGACTTGCCCTTGTTGACATTTAACCATAATTATGTGTACATGCTTGCCTGTCTAGACAAACCTTGTGAACTACTCAAAAAAAAAAAACACCTCAATTGTAGCTCGTTTTGGGTCTTAGTGTATCTATCCTAAAGAACTACTGAGTGAGTTATCTTGTTAAATGACTTTGTGAATCAGCTGGAGGGCATTTGTGTCTAGAGGCATAGACTCTGGAGTCATGTGGTCTGGGTTCAAATTCCTGCCCTGCCTAGTTATAAATGTATGTTTTGCGACCAGCTACTGAACCTTACTGGGATCTTTGTCTCTTCTGTACTAAATGAAAGTCAAGAATTCATTTCCTGGGCTTTGAATGAATTAATATGTAGAAACTACTTAGAAAATGGCTGGTATGGGAATGGAGAGATGGTTCCGCAGTTAAGGGCATGTACTACTCTTGCAGAGGACCTATGTTTAATCCCTATGTGGGGAGCTCATAACCAACTCTAACACCAGCTCCAAGGGATCTTTTAGCCTCTGCTGGCACCTGCATATATACTCACACAGACATGTATACAGAGGGAGAGGAAAGAGAGAGAGAGAGAGAGAGAGAGAGAGAGAGGAAGAAGAAGAGGATGAGGAGGAGGAGGAAGAGAAGGAGGAGGACGAAGGATGAGGACGAGGATGAGGACGAGGAGGACAAGGAGGACAAGGACAAGGAAGACAAAGACGAAGACGAGGAAGAAGAGCCCTACAGAACGTTGCTAAGGCAAACCCGGGCCAACCAGAAGGCTTAAGCAGTAAACACCACTGCCATCGTGCCTGGAAAAACTAGGATTGAAATGGTGAAATGATAGAATGAAGTCCTTCAAGTTTCCTCTTATCTGCACATGGGTCCTCTGGCATTTGTGTGCAAGCACACATACTATAAATAACTAACTAAATAGCAGACATGTTTCAAGTTAGAACTTACCACTAATGAACTGTGAAGAGAGCAGAGCAATATTGATCCTTCAATGAAATGTTTGCTTTTGTTTTGTTTTCCCCTAAAATGATGAGTTGAACATTATTAGGCCAAGTTAAATAACTTGCTCTAAGTCATACAGGTGGCACACTCAGGATCTATTACTAGGTTGTGTGATTGTGATTTCAAAATGTGTGCTTTCAACCTCTGTCTCTCTATGCTATGGTGAGTAGTATGGGAATACAAGAGAGGGAATGACTCACTCTGCAGACCGCTGGCTAATACTCGGCAAAGAGGCAAGTCCAAAGAGTGTTTGGTCTATTCTACCTTTTTTAAACTTTAGGCCTTTTTTTTTTTTGGATGTTCCAGATACTTTTTTATTGAGGAAAAATCAATTTATAATTACTACAATAATATTTTCATCAAAAATTCTGTTTTATAAATGACTTTACATTCAAGTTTACAAATCATTGTGTTTAAATCTTTTATTTTATGGAAGAGTCAGACTGTTACCTTTCAAGGTGATTAAAATTATTAAACATAGAGCTTTGTAAATTCTAATTGAGAAAATGATTCTTCTACTTAGTGAGTTTTTTCTGACATACAATTAGCATAAATACAGAGGTAGACTACTAATTATTGAAGGATGGAATGCATGTAAACACAAATCTAATACCTATAACAAATTTGCTTTTGTGGGGCATTGAATAGTACTTCAGTCCTGCTAGGAAGTCATCAACATGACAGCTACCACCTTAGCTTCTGCTTTGTCAAGAAGATCCCACCCATAGCCAAAGAGCTATTGCCATTTGATTGTTGCTCTATGAGGAAAGTCCGTTTCGTCAAAGAAGTGACATGTGGTATATTGTCCATACATATGGGTACAGGCGCCATGTCCAGGAGTAATCACCCAACACAAAGTAGACTCCATGGGTTTTGTTTTATGTACTTAATTTATTCCCTCTATCCAGTTTGGCATGTCCGCTGGTGGTGCTCCTGTTCAGTTCACATTTGGCATTCGTATTGGCAAGACTTCACAGGTTTAGCTTCTGAGGGCATTAAGACACAGTTTAACAGAAAACTATTGCCTGATCCTTAGAATCTTTTGCTCCCTCTTCTGCAGTGTTGCCCGAGTCTTAGGTGACGGAGTATTCTGTAGACTTACCCCTTGGAACTGGGCTCCACCACTCTGCATTTTGATCAGATGTGGTTTTCTTTGTCTGTTTCAGAGTAGTTCTGTAGATGAGAAGCGAAGACTACCCTGCTATGTGTGTGTAAGGACAAATGTTTATAGAACTCTATACAAAATGTTAGAGGCAAGTGAGTACAGCTGGGAGCAGGAGAGGTGGCATCTCCAGGGAACAGCACACCAATTGGTGTCCTGTGTCAAACAGTCAGTCAGTCTTGAGGACATCCATACAAGTAGCATTCTATGGACTCAATAGGTTATATTTAGAAACTTACATGTACATAGAACTGCATATAAGTAAGCATTAAGAATTAATGAAAAAAGAGGCCATAAATGTGAAGGAGAGGAAGGAAGGGTGTTTGAGAGGACTTGGAGAGAGAAAAAGAATGGGAGAAATGTAATTAGATTATCAACCTCCAAAATAAGCAAAGAATAAACTGAGAAATTGGTTGTTGGTGAGGAGAAAACATGAAGTTGAATGGGGAGGGAGGGGATGGAGGACTGGGAGGGGAATGAATAGGATCAAAAGGTATGGAACTTTTAAAGAAGAAATTTAAAAATTCTTTAAGAAAGATATGATAATATAACTTAGGGAAATAATTTACATTTTGGACCAGCTACTTGAAAATGCATTATGACTTATGCTGTTTAGTCCTGTATTAAAATTATATTGATATTATCTTTGCAGATATTTGTATGCTGTTATTTAATTCTTCTTTATCAGCCACATGGGCAGCTAACCATTAAAGAATTTCAAAACAAGGAGAGGAAAAGGCTATGCTTTCTTTCCCATGCATGCCATGTTGAAACACTCTTCCATGAGCTGCATGTACATAAATTTCTCTTCATGTCCATGTAATTAAAAGTAGCAATTCAGACATGGTTAAGCACAGGTTATACATACATACACACATGTAATATCTAGCAATCAAAATAAGACATGGAACATTATTTTAGCGTTTTGACACATAAATTATTAATAGTTAATTTAATTAAAGAAGTGGACAGTCAGACAAACAAGGATGGACCAACAGACTTGTCCTAGTGGGAGGAAATTCTGCCAGTCAGTTGACAATGACTTTGCTGTGAAATGCTCTGAACCAAGACAATGGAGACAACAGAGTCCCTGGATCTGCAGCTTCTCTCTCTTTAAAAAAAAAGTGGGCAGAGCTTTGGCCTTGACAAAAAGGGGAAGGAGTTATTTCTATAATGCCAGATAATAGCTTGGAATCCAAGCATTGCTAGACAAATGCAGGGAACTAAGCCATCTTGCTTCAATGTGAGAGTCAACACATCTTTAAACCTGTGGCAGAAAAATAACTCATGGGGCTTCTCTGTATATCCTATCTTCTTTTGTTTGCTCGCTGAATCTCAGTATTATCTTTTTTTATTGTTTGGTGCATCACATCAATGCTATAGTTCATATTAAACAGCACTTTCTACATCTTTTCTCCAAGGCGAGGCAGATTGCCAGCAGAGGCCCACCTCTGGGTGAGGGCTACTCTCAGGTCCTACCACTCTTGGGCTATACCGTGCAGTTGGATCCCTCTGGCAGGTTCCTCTGTGAGTGTTGTGCTTTTTGTTTGCTTTGGTATAATTTCATAGCTTCAGAAATACACATTTCTTTATTCCCCTAAAGGAATTAAATCACCATCTAAGTGGGAAAACTCATAACAAAACTGTTCAGTGTTTTGAACACACTAAGCTAGATTTTTCTATCTTAAATCAAATAAAGTACTTGCATTTAGGATCAGAAAGATGGAAAATGCACCATGAGATGGAAAATCCCATGAGGCAAGAGCTGTGCTACTTCATTAAATCTTTCCATAGTTGCTTTAACTGTATCACATATTCTGACTTCTAATATGTATTTGTATCAGTGTGTGTGTGTGTGTGTGTGTGTATGTGTGTGCGTGTGTGTGTAGATGCTTATGGAGGAGCCCCTGGAGCTGGAGCTGCTGGTTATGATACACTTGCTGTGAGTGCTAAGAAGAGAACTCTGGTCCTTTCCCAAAGCAGCAAGAATTCTTAACAGCTAAACACAGCTACTGCTCCCATTATGTATTTGTTGAACGGACCAACTGAGGAAGAGAAAAAATCAGATCCTATTGTGTTTCTACCTTTGCTTTAATTGTTTTGATTAATCTTATGTAATAAACCTAAGATCTTAATATATTAGAAAATTTGTGATTTATAATGTAAGATTACACAGATAATATGTAACATTTGCATATAGTTTTTCATATTTTGCTCTAAGCTATATTTATTTGCTTGTATTCTGGCAAGTAATTCTTGAAAATAAAAGAAAAAAATGATTGTCCCAAATACTGAGAATTGATGTTTCCAAGAACAAAACCGTTTTCATTGTTCTTTAACCATCCTTTAAAATTTTGATAATTTATCTTCAGATTGATAAATCTGAGCCATTCAATTATGAGGTTGGTTTGAAAAAACATTATTTATTATTATTATTATTAGAATTATTGTTATTATTGTATACATGTGTGCCTTTCTGTGCGAGTTCAGGCACATGTATGTATGTGTGTGAGTACAGGCATGTGTGTGTGTGCACATGCACATGTGTGTCTCTGTGAGTTCAGGCACAGGCATGTATGTGTGTGTGCATGGGCATAAGTGTGTCTCTGTGAGTGCAGGCACATGTATGCAGAACCAGAGGACAAATTTTAGGAGTTGGTTTTCCCTTCACCTTGACCTGGGCACCAGGTTCAGGTCTTCCAGTTTGTGAGGTAAGCACCCTTATCTTCTCAGCCACATGGCTGACTCCTTTACTTCATTTTTATGAAGGATTTTATTTAGAAACTAATTGCCTCTTTATTTTCAATGTGTCTCATTGCTATTATGTTTGAAGCAATCTTCATAAACAGACAAGAAAAAAATACTAAAAGACAAAAAGAAAAAGCATTGTTTAAAATATTGGTAGGTGGAATGTTCCCACTGCCTTTAGTTGTTTTTCACCAGTTTCGGAAACTCTCGTAGTACCAGAGATTGCAAGGGGTGTACATACACATATGTATCTAAGTCTCTCTGTTTTATTCATAGTTTGTTACATTTAGAGAAAAAATGGCTTCTAGTATGGTTTTGTTTATTATAGAAGCTAGGCACATTCAACAATCATAAGATTTTTGTCTTGACTGAAAATCTCCCTGTTGATTCGAGAAAGTTCTATGCGGTTGGGCACGATTATTATTGTTGTCATTCTATTTTTATGAGTGTTGCAGAAAGTAAGTATCAAAAAGGGCAAGGTGAGGCCTAGTTGTGTGCACCTGTAATCCTAGCACTTGGGATGGATATAGAGTCAGAAGAATTAGGAGTTCAAGGTCATCTTTGGTATGCAGCAAGGTCCAGGCCAGACTGGGATACACGGGACTCGTTTCAAAACAAAATAAAACGTAAAACCAAGAACTTATCAATATTAAATTTTCTTTCTATGACCTGTAAGATAGGAAGCACCATGAGGCCAGTTGAATCGTAGGGGAAAGAGTATTTGAAACGCTTTCAAATTTACAAAAATGCGTTCCTAGCTCATGCGTTACTCTTCTACGATGTCATCACTGCGGCACACATGCAATAGTGCAATATATGAAAACAAAGGGAGCTTCCCATACTTTTATCAGGAGGCTGGGCCTCTGTCTCTTGATCCGCCACATAATAATGCTCATGTATTGACAGTAATCTCAGTGTACATAAGTGATTTTGCATTTGGCCTATCACATTGCTCCTGAGAATGCACATTTTACATGGACATGTATTATTTAGTAGTTGCTATTCCATGGGGGCGATTCACCTCTTTCACATATAAAAAGAGTTCCGAGAAGAGGTCATGCCAAAATGGTTTATGCATTAATGATGGTCCTTTACCATCTTCATTTAGATTGTTTGTGAAATATTTAGTGAGGGACGTGTAATGGACTCACTAGTTAATTAACAGATGAATCTAATGGGCTCCTGGCAGCCTTGCCAGTAGGTCAGGTCAGGAGAAAGGTACTCATCTTCATAAGGCAGTGACAAAGTTCTGAAACTCTGGGGCAAATGTTATGGCTGCCTATGGGGATGAAATGCAAGTTATTGGACCTGGTTTGATTTATATGCTATACCTCCCTATTTTTGCAAACATGCACCAGTATAGAAAATGTGCATGAAGACTTTCAATCAAATGGAGATCACAAGCATAATTTGACTTACGTAGAATTTTCAAATTTGAAATTATGGCAAGACATGGGGCATAACAAAACAGAAACTTCATTTCCCAGCTTATAGCCAGAGGACAAGATTTTAACATAGTTTATGATTTATCAGGTTCTTCTTTAAAGGATTTGAGCTATGTCTGCTTCAGTTTTGATTTATTGTTAATTTGTATATTGCTCCTTCCTGCAATGTCACAAAGACAAAGCTGAGAAGTATGAGAAATGACAATGGAAAAATAAAAAGCCATCTGAATTGCACTTAGAGTTGTTAGTGAAAATATTTATAGGAGATAGTTATTCTAATAGTCTGCAAGTTACATTAACATAATGGAAGAGAGATGTGTTTGTGCACGTGTGTGTGTCTGTATGTGAATGATTTTGATTTGCTCACAGTTGGTTGAAGATAGATTGGCAGTAACAGCTGCCACCAAGTGTCAACAATCAAGTACAATGAAGTGTGGCACCCCCACCCCCTCGACTGTTTTTCATTCAAATGAGTTATGAGTTCTTACTGTGCATAAGCACTCTTACTTAAAAAAAAATCAGAAGTTGAGTTGTGAGAATTGGGGAATATCCACCTGGCAGGAAAATTTTCATGCTTTGAAAAAAAGCGGAAAAATAGATTATATTAGATCAATCAAAGTCACTAGAAAATGTTAAATCAGAGGGGGGGAAACAGTGAGAAATAACCCCAAAAAACAATCCAGATGAACCTATTAACGAGGACAAGTGTCTATTTTTCTTGGTTCAAGGACTCGGCTACAATGGGTTAGGGCACCAAGCACCCTATCAGAAATGCACAGAGGTGACTACAGAGAACAAGGGGCCACTCAACCCCCAACATCAAAGCCCCCTCACAGGAAAAAAAAAAGGTTTCGTTACTTGTAGCTTAATCCAACATTACACACTTCTTTCAAACATCAAAAATGCTGCTCAGCCTTGGATGGCGGGGCATTCTCACTACTAATCCAGCCTTAATTATAAAAATTTTATACTCCCTCAGTTCCTTGCCCCCTGTACTATCGATTGCCTGCTGGGAGGCAGAGGTAAGAGAAGAGAAAGGAAATTAAGGACTGCTACATGGAAGAAAGGGAATCTGGCCTCACTTAGTGGTCATGGTTAGCTAGTACATTCTAGCAACATCAGTGCGTAAAGAGCTCTCCATAGAGCTCCCAACAGAATCTCAAAGTGTCCCCTCATTTGACAGAAATAGTATTCCCTTTTCTTCCACTCTCCCTAATACTGTGTAGCTTCTGAGCCCTCTGAGGAATCTTAAGCAGGAGTGAGGCCCCCCACACCTCTTCGGGCTACTTGCCTCGAAGGATAAAGGCTATATATTTCTTGTCAGTTAGGTTTTACCCATGAACATTGATTTGTGAGCTTTCTGTGCCCTTGGGTCTAAAAGTGCATGCTGTCTGCGCCTGGGTACTTGAACTTGAATGATGTCAGGATACAGAGGTAAACAAATTGCCCCAAGTGCAAAGCAAATGAATTAGTCTGAGAGAGTATCATGAATAGCATACGTTTCTGGCTTCTCGTCTTTTCCTAATGATGACCAAAGCTTATCCTTTGTCCTCCAATAATGCCCCTAAATGTTTGCAGACAATTAACATGTCTCTTATGTGTTTCTCTTCTAGCCCAAACATGTCCACCACTCACAGGTCTGCCTTATTTCCAAACCTCTTATCAGTTCCCTTGCTTGCCTTTGAACTTCCTCCAATTTGCCTTTCTTTCTAAAGACATGAGAGCAGTAGCAGAGCACAACACTTAGAAGCTTAGATGAGTCATTTAGACCAGTAGAAAGTGAACCCCGTCTTCTCGCATTCTTCGTAGAATTCCAATGTGTTAAATTTTTTTGTCTTTATTAGAAATAGACTTTTTTTTTGCTGTGCTAAATTTATTGCTATCACTCTGGCAGCAGAATCATCACTAGTGCTAAGCACCCTGCTATCCTCATGTGAACAGCAGCAGCCCCGTCATTTAACTGTTCGTATGAGGTTGCTAGATTGCCCCCGTGCATTAAACTTACTCTTTATTGGCATCTTTCCTTGACAGTAAATGTAAGTACATTTTTTTGCTGCTCATGAGCATGTTTAATAATATTTGGTGATTTGGTGGACTGTGTTTTCCAGCTGAAAAGCCCCAAGTGGATCATATGTTTGGAAGGGCAATTATACAATGTTGATTTCAGTCAAACTTGATGTTAGTCCCTTAGCAATTATCCTGGTGCCCAAAAGATCAGAAACAATAGGCCATCCATCTTTTGGTAGTTTCCTCTAATCCACATAGCTCTGGTTTCTCTATGAATGCCACCCCCTTCTTTTGAAGAGAGGACAGGTGTCAAATGACAGCTGCACTAGGTCTCTTTTGGCAACCTCCCAGCAATGAAGATTCCCCAAGTACCCTCTCCCCTAGCTTGATCCCCAAGTATCACTTCCTCCATAGAACTTAGGTAGGCCAAACTTGCAAGGGAAAAATCTGTAACAAAAGTTATAAACTATCACATAATCCCTTTTTTTTTGGTGATTTATTAGAGGGTGAACTGTGACTTCCAATATGCATTTTTCATGAAAAGTGCTATATTTCAAATGTGTTCATTCACATTATCCAAGACACAGACATTCATAAGTAATGCAACATCACTGTATCATTCATTTTCATAAAAGTTCATTCTATTCCAAATTAGATTGGACTTTAAAAAATAAGGCCCATCTGTAGTAAAAATAATAGTAGTTAACATAACTTTAAAATTATATTATTATGAGAGAATAAATGAGTTGACTACTATTAGGATTTTCAGAAGAAAACTGTATTTTATGTGATACATTTTCATGAATGTTATGTAAATGCTACTTAAGACATAGTGTATTCTCTGTCTACGTACGATGGTTCAGCTAAACAGTGATCAAATAACCCTATTAATGCTTGTTGACTCTTCCTTCCTAATAGTGGGAAGGTTTTAATCAGCAGAGCTCTGTGGTATCTGAATTTAAGTATGAAATTATTTTGACATTTTGCATTTGTGCATATTTGAATTCTACTGCATCAGATGTCTGTGGCTGTTTTCTTATGAAAACCATGCTTAGCATTCAGTACCAATTAAGTTCTCATATTGATAGTTTTTCTTTGCTAAAAGTGCGACTTTGACAAGATGAAACTCACATCCTGACTTTACAGGGTGTGATGCATTTACTTTTTGCTGCTTTCACGTGACTCCTACCATAGCATCTAAGTTGTTTTGTGGGTAGGAGGGACCCACGGGGTCCAGAATAGTGGGTGACATGGGGAAATGCTGAACAGGTAATTGCTGAAAAGGCTAACAAACTCATTTGACACCCTGTGCTTCAGGCACAAGAATTCCAAGAAACTGCAGAGAGGGAAATAGAAATTCCCAGGAAGAGAAGAATGTTTAGAGCACTTTCTGGTTAATATTTCTGTCTTTTCCTGGCAATAGCTGTGGCCTCTGACCCATCTGAATAAGTGAGCTCACCACTCTCCTTCAGGGTCTGTTCTTACGGTCCCAAACAAGTTGCTTGTTTTTCTCTTTTACATATATAGATAGATAAATAGATAGAGGGAGGGATGGAGAAAGGGAGAGAGAGAGAGAGAGAGAGAGAGAGAGAGAGAGAGAGAGAGAAAAGGCAGACAGTGTGTATTATTTGTCTTTCTATTCATACTGAATGCATGCTTTGATGGTACATTATATATGACACTGGCTCAGAAAGTAGGTGAGAAAAAATTACTTTTTCTGTTTGACTCATGATGCGGGTCCAATTAATTTTTCAAAGACCTTCACAGTCTGAATATTCTCAATAAATACCTAATTTTTTGGTAAGTACACAGAGCAGAAGATTAAATACTTGACATGTACAGCATAACCAACACTAAGTTACACTCGAAAAAGTATTTGTGTGGGAGCTGCAGTATTCAAGGACAATTCTTCATTCTTTCCCCAAGTTCTGTACCTGAAGCATCTGTTGTTACTCACTCTAACTCAAGCACTTAAGTACATGTATCAAACTAACATGTGCACACACACACACACACAGACACACACACACACGCATGCACACACACATACACATAAGCTTACACCTATCTTAGATATTCACCTTTGACTCTTGTTACCTGGAGTTTTCACTCAAACGCAGCTTACTTCTCTCCTTCTAAGCTCTCTAGTCTCTTTTATCTTTGATATTCAAGAATAACTGTAGTTTATTCAATATGAGTATATTTAGCTCCCTATAAAATAGTGATTACAGATCACTAAAAAGACCACCAGTCTCTCTAGGGTGTTACATTCCAAGGATGAGGCTATTTGTAGACACAGATTATGAATTCTAAGCTATTTATTTAACAGATTTATAAATATTGTTTATGACTCCTAGTTTGGGCTATTTCCCTTAAATTAATAGAGGTCAAAAGCTAATACAAAAACATGACAGAAAATATGGGGTTTTTTTTGAAAGTTGCTCCCATGAAAAATTATTTAAAATTCCTCTAGCTTGCAAACATCCATTTGGCTGCTGACTGGAATGAAAAGCCAACATGGTTTAGTGAACGATTGAAATGTTCTCATATTTATTTGATCTGTAGGATCAGTTTTGTAGTTCTGGATGACTTTACACAACTTCATGGAAGTCATTTCGCAGGAAATTGCAAATTATTCTGCACCAACTCGCTTTGTCTCCTGTTCTGTGGTGCGGAGCTTAAAAGCCTGCAAGGCTCCTTTCTTATCCAGGGGCTGTTGTAAATTGATTTGGTGGTGGGGAAAGCCAAGAGCCAGAAGGAATGGCTTTCTCCATCACATTTAAATTCTTCTTCACTTGTGCAATTCTGTTCCAATAATAAATGCTCTGATTTTAAAAAAAAACCCTTTTCTTCTATTTTGAAGTATATTTTCTTTATTTAGAGAGTATTTAGGCACATTTAAGATTTTCAAACTTGTTCTTTTTTAATGCAATCATGTCATCGTTTATGCATTAGTTACACTGCGCACACACTTTCTAGAAGTTATAGCAATATCCTCTATTGTTTACCTAACACTTGTCTCAAGGGAATATTAAATTAATCTTTCTAAAAGGAACCTCAAGTACCTATGTTTCTTGTCTGTTTTTATACTCATAGCAGAATCCCATAGTCCTAGAAAGACAAAAAGTCCAAACTTAGAAGAGAGCACACAGTTGGCCAGGAATAATAGCTGAAGGCAGTAGAAGCATGTGGGGATGGCCTGTATTTTTCCCAAAGCTTTGTTGGAGGTACAGAAGAAATCGTCTAGACATGATGTTGGATTAAAAACTAACAACAAGAAGTTAGTGGATTACAATGGCTGGAAGGCGTAATCCCCGGTGTACTTTGTCGGGTTTCCCTGGCACGTCAAAATGTCAGCTCTTTCTTCTGCGCATTTTCGAAAGACAATCACATTGTTGATAGCTCAGGCCTTGCCTTTGCGAGGCTGCTTTGTTGGAACCAGTCCGCTTTTGGCACATGGAGGCAGGACCAGGGCTGCAAAACAGAGAGGAAATTCCAAGGCAGTGCCTCCAAAACTGTAATATCTGTTTACATTTTTCGGTGGCTCAGAGAAAAACAGCTCCGGCTGAGTTCAAAGATACAGTCCCGAACACAGCCCTCATGAAATGGAACTGAAAACAGGCCAAATTACTGGGCACTGTGAACGGGCCACACAAACGGGCGGTGTGAACAGGCCACACAAATGGGCACTTACGAACAGACCACAGGATGATACAATTCTAAAAACTCTGTTCATGCTATTCTGTGGGAGGTGGCACTCAGGTAGAACCTTCAGGACAGTCATGTGTCACCTTTGCTCGGCGGTAGAAGCATATTAACAGACCTATGATAAGTGCGACAGTGGGGTAAGAGGCCACAGGCTGAACTTTGCAGGGTTGCCTTTTACACACACTTGGGGTATGGTGTTGGCATCTTTACAAGAATCAGTCATTCGCATGTCCCCAAGTGCCTTTTCGCCTTTTCGTAGTCTTTCACTTTGCCTTGCCCATGCATGCCGTGGGTTCAAGGACAACGAAGAGTGTTGGTTTCGCTTGAGAACTTTGGGAAGAGAAAGTTGGATATTGGGCAGAAAATGGACGTTGAGGATGGGTGGTTTAACAGGCCATAGCCCTAAACACGTGGATCTTCCAAAGCGCCTCGTCTGTTTTTAAGTAGCTGAGGCTAACAGCACTGTAGATCAATAAAACATTAGCCTGCTAAGGATCATGCTCCATTTTTCACTGTCTTGTTCCATTCTTTATTTCGTACTCTAGGATGAAATATTCAATTTTAAACTGAAAGGTTCTAGCCATTAGTAATCTTTAAATACTACATAATCTTTTAAAATGGAAAGCAAAGGCAAAATCTTTGATAATTACCTTGGTCGTCCGGTACCCCCACCTCCAGCGTGTGGGGAAGAGACAAGGAATTTAGTGTGAGAGTGTACTCTGTCTGACCTGTGCTCTTCTCTGATCTTGACCATTTTGCCTACTTACGTGCTGCTGGAATTTCGCCATTTAAAGGCTGCTCTTCTTGTCCAAATGATATATAGGCACGTTGTACTTTTTTGGAAAAAAAAAGAGTGACCATTTTTCACTGCAAAGCTACTTGCATTCCTACAGTAGTTGAAATGATTAGGATATCCTTATTATTTATAGCTATATAGATAATACCATAAATAAAAGACACACTGATTATAGCTTTCCTTTTTCTCAGTTGGTCATAATTTCTCTGGAGGAAGAAAATCATGCTTGGTATTTTCTTTGCTCCACCTTGACATGCTTGACCTCAATTCTTAAACCATTAGAAATTAACCAAATATAAAATGAATGTAATCATTCCCCTTCTAAAAGCTGGTTTTAACATCCTATTACTCCTCTAACTTTAAGACAATGAAAACTGAAAACTTAATCTCAGCATAATTACAGTCTTCTTCGAGGAAGGAGAATTGAGAAAAATTCTAAGAGTAGAAGTTAAAGAATTTTCTGTAATATGAAGATTTTAAATATTGAAAATTATAGTCTGTATAGTTTCAGCTATACTGTCAAAAAGATTATCTTACTGATTTTATAAATAATTTAATATTTTAAGAACATAAACAGTCTGGAAATGGCAACATTCAACCAAATGTATTTTAAGTACAGAAAATACTTACAATTTAAAAATAATTTTATCATTTAAAAATGATTTTACAGGCAGACTCCAAAGTTAGAAAGTACTAGCATTATGAACTATAAATGTGCAAAATGTGTGCTGGCAATACTGTCTGAAGCGCTTGTAATGTATAGGTGAGAAAGAGAACTGAGCCACCAGAATAGGTAAGTCAGTGCATTCAAGGCAAATGGATTACCAAATAGGATTAGAAATAAAGGAATGGAGGAAGCAATTCAAATATCCGAATGGGTGTGGCATAGACATGGATTTGGGCACCAAAAGTTAAAGACTAATTGTAGAGGAAAGATTAAAAGCTTGGGCATCTCTATGTTTTATAATACCCATTGACCGTCTGTGGAGCGGGGACTAGGCTCAGAGATAATGAAACCTGGATACATAAAATATGTTATTGTAGCCATACTGGTGCGCTGAGAGTGTGGATCAAGAACAAGTGTGAAAGTCACACATAACAATGGAAAGCAGCCGCAGGTTAGACAGTCCTCAGGGCAGTCAGAAGGAAGAAGACTCAGTCCCTTGGCATGCTGAAGATGTGAAGAAAGCATCGTCTCTCACTAGAGCTCTAGGTCTCTCTAAAGGAATTAGAAGTGGAACAGACAATGCACAGGGAGGAGGTATAAAGCAGCACGTGACTCAGGAACTGCTCCTGCTGATTGTTCTTGTCTTTACCTTGCTCTCCCCCCACCCTGCCACCTAACATCATTCACTATTGACTATCATAGATGCTCGCATTCTAATGGGTCTTTTGTCTGATTCCTTCCTCATCCGGATGTATAATTCACAAAGTTCTAAATGTTGTGTTCATGTCATTACAGAACCCCTGCTCTCAGAATTAACTCACAATTGAGTAAACATTTGACATGACAAAATATGGAGAACTTTTAGTTAGTCATAAATGATAGAAAGAGAGAAAACATACCTTTTAGAAATTAGCATTACTGTAACAGAACAGCTTACACAACCATCATGAAGGACATATTGGCACAGACAAATGTATTTTGTAGTTTGTAGGGATGAGAACTAATTAGAGATTGAGCAACAGTAACAATTATGATGGGGGCCATTGCTGAGACCTTGCACACCATGGATGCTCATTTCCAGCTGAAGCCAAGACAATAGTATGGTTATCCCCAAAGAACAGGCAGAGACATAGGACAAGACTGATAGAGATCACCAATGCTCTTCCAGAAAACTGAGTGGCGTCATCCCAAGGAGACAGTGAACAATGATCAGAGACTCTATATTAGAGGGCTCCATTTTCTGGAGGTTAGATTGAAATGAGTAAAAAAAAAAAAAAGCTTGTACAATCACAGTAAAATAATAGGACTTATCAGAATTATAGAAGTCAATAAGTACATACCCAAGTATGAAAGGGCACATCAGATTTCTGGATCTAAATCTCATGTCACTTAGAAAATAACATATGATTTTTAAATGTTAAATAGCACAGAGTTATGGAACTAAAATCCAATATAAGGATGTGGGTACTTTCAAAAGCAAATTTAACAGAATAGAAAATAAAATAATAAATTATTTTAACTCCTTCATGTGTAGAAAAAGAGAGGAAAGATTAGGAGAGGGAAAGGGAGATAAAGAGAAAATAGAGTTAGACAATATAATTCAAAAAGACCAGTAAAACTGCATGATAAAAAGCTAAGACACAATATACAATTAATTAGAATTCCAAGAACAACAAAACAGAAAAGAAAATTAACAACAGAGCAGAAAAATAAAATATACACCATTGAAATAAATAATGAAATAAATTTCAGGCTGAGTCTTATCTACAGAGTATGGTATAAGGAAGTCACAGCCTGCTCTCCATGTACAAAGAGAACAAGAATGTTTTTGATATGTAAATCAGCGACAGCAATTTGAAAATATTATTGAAAGGTATAAATTGAGTGAATAAAAGCAAAACAGTTAAGCCAAAAACTATAAACTACTTAAATAGCAGGACAAAATTCTACTCTTTACTGATAATATTGAAGAATGTTTGGGAGCATGGAAAAGCAAAGTACATTAAAATTTCACCCTTGTAGAGATTTCATACACTTTATTTTCTTTTAGTTAGCTAGTATAATACAAAGGGTTATTTTATTTTTACTGAGAGTGTGTGTGTGTACTTATGTTTATTTGTGGGCAAGAACCTGCAAGGGCCAAAAAAGAGTGTCAGATCCTCTGGAGTGGAAGCTACAGGCAATTGTGAGCCTCCTGAGATGGGTACAGGGAACCAAAGCCCAGCTCTTCACAAAGATCAACAAGTACTCTGGGCTACCATGCCATCTCTCCAGCCCTAGAAGTGTGTTGGTTGTATAAGGGAAAGAAATCTTGTAGAGCAAAACCAAACATTTTCATATATTAGAGGAAATGAACTATATGATTGAAAGACATGATGCAGTGGTGACCATAAAGCCCACAGAGAGGCTTAGCCAACCACCAACTCAGGAAGTCTTCTGGGATCCATTGCCTGTGCAGAAGACAAGACAGAGGTTGTGGAGCTGCATCTAGTATAAAGTGACCCTTGGCACGACATCCATGTTTTATCTCTTCCCACTTTCAATTACGTGTGGTGAAAAATAACCCCAAAATTAAATGGAAAATGCCTTAATAAATGTTTTATAGGTTTTAAGTACCTGTGGTGATCTGAATGAGAATGGTCCCCATAGTCTCATATGTTTGAATGCCTGGTTCCCAGCTGGTGGAAGTGTTTGGAAGGATTAAGGAATGTGGCTTTTTTTGAAGGAGGAATGTCACTGGTGGTGAGCTTTGAGGTTTTAAAAACCACATGTAATGTCCCTTGTGTTTTCTGCCTCCTAAAATTTCTGATGTGAGCAGAGTTCAACACTTCTTTTTTTGTTTTGTTTTTGTTTCCTTGGTCATGGTGATTCATCACAGAAGCAAAAAAAAATTAACTAATACAATAACATTTGCTATAACACATTTCATTATTAGTTACTGTTGATTCCTGCTGTCTTTAATTTAAACTTCATGGAGATGAGTATATAGGAAAAATAATGTGTGCACAGATAAATATTATTTATGAGATTAGGCATCAACCTGGTGTTTGGGACTATATAATCTAGAGCTAAGGAAAGACCTGCATTGTGAAAAACATTCCCTATTCATTATCAAAGTGATCTACAGCTTTCTAAATCCCACCGTCTGAGAGCAGCAGTTCTCAATTTGTGGACCACAACCCCTTTTGGGGTCACGTGACCCTTTCACAGGGGTGGCCTAAGACCAACAGAAAATACAGATATTTCCATTATGATTCATAATGGTAGCAAAACTACAGTTAGGAAATAGCAATAAAAATAATTCTATGGTGGGGCCACTACAACATGAGAGACTCTATTCAAGTGCTGCAGCATTAGGAAGGTTGAGAATCACTGTACTAGAGATATGCATGATGATAGGAGCATGTACAATAAAATACAAATAACAGAGAAAGAGATGAGTTGTAAAAGGTAGTGCTAGAAGTCTAAATCACAAAGAGTTTGACTAAAGTAGGAAGGTGAATTCTTTAAGAAAAGATCCAGAAACTAAATGAAGGAAATTAAACAAACAGTGAAAAAATTATGTCTGAGAGGAATTTGGTAGTTTGAGTATGGTCTATCATCTCTGTCTGTATGTCCATCATTTATTTATGTAAACAATATAATTAAGAATAATTTTAAAGTAAAAGATAATAAGGTAGTGTCTATCAACATTAGTGTACATCAGTATTACAAAAATGCGAAATTATCATTATCTACTCTTTGGTAAAGACTGCATAGTAATGCTAACTTAATGAATAACTTATTAGAAAATTGCTACATAAATGTACTTGAGAAATAAGAGAAAAAATTACAAAATAAGTTATCTAATTTCTCTCTAATTAGAAATTCTGTAACTTTCAGATTTCTGAGTCAAGTTTTTGTAATATACCCACATGCATAAACATACCTTATAGTTCATTTGCATGATTATTTATTTGGATTTTTAAAATGCATCCTATAGACATTTTTATCATCAAAGAAATATATCTTAACACAATATGAATATTAATAAAAAACTAAATATTAAAAAATGAAAAATATGATAAGCAACTTCTTTTGCCATAGGAAATATCAAAAGAAATAAAATCTCACTGATGCCAAATTGGATGGTGAAAAGCCCACAAGATTCAACCCTGTACAAAGAGCTACAGGCAACTGAGTAAAACTGGGGACAGGAGACATGGTCTTCCCCAGAGAGCACACCAATTTGTTGTATGTTGCCACATGTTCTGTCCTGAAAACATACAAACACGGAGCATTAAACCAGTGGATCTTAACCTTCATAAGGCTGCAACCCTTTAAAACAGTTTCTCATGTGTGGTGACCCTCAACCATAAAATTATTTTTGTTGCTACTTCGTAACTGGAAGTTTGCCACTGTTATGAATTGCACTATAAATATCTGTGCTTTCTGATGATCTTAAGTGACCCCATGAAAGGGCTGTTCTACCTCTAAAGGGGTCGTGACTCATGGGTTGAGAACCACTGAGACTGAACAAATTGAAAAGGTTATATTTAGGAATATATATAAATACATATATGTATACAACAGCAATTAGTGAAGAAAAGAGGTCATAAATCTGAAGGAGCGTGGGAAGGGTTATATGGGAGTGTTTAGAGCACAGAAAGAGAAGGGACAAAAGTCATTAAATTATAGTCTCAAAATTAACATATTTTAAAGTAAAAATGTGGATGGGGAAGGGAATAATAGGAAAGAGAGGAAAACAAGGTCTGTGTGTTTCAGACAGGACAGAAGATGACAGGAGTCAGAATGCACTATAGCACATATGGAACTGTCAAATACATTCATGAAGTTATAAAAAAAAGATGAGAAAAGTACGGCAAAGGAAAAAGAGAGGAAACAATAGGAATCAGTTTAATAGATGCAGAATTTCAGTTAGAAATTCAGTACATAAAATATAAACGAAAGGAAGGGAAACTTGTTCTTGTAACATGAAAGATGCTTGTATTAAACAGAGACAGAAATAAACATAAAATTCCTTCAGACTTGCAACTCTACTGCATAAATGTTCTTCTAAAGAGTAATGTGAACAAACCACAAAAACCTCAACCAAAGTGAACATAAAGCTGAGCAAGAAAATAAAAGAAACACAATATTTAAATGAACATTTTAAAAACTACAACTCTATATCAAACAGCTGTGAGAAGAAAGGAAAATCTATCATAAGAAATAGCACTTTGGTTACCAATTATAGCTATAATAATATCTCCCCTTTGCAAACAAGCATTTAAGTTGAGCACTGTAATTGTTACATGAGATCTGTTCATAAGATTTAGCCACACATCCTATGTGCTTGCACATGTGCACCTTGTGTGGAAAGAGAGCAATTGATCTCAAAGTAGTGGTTTAAAAGCACAAATATCCATACACAGAACACACATACAAATGTTTATATTGGCAGTGGTTGTCTCTTTGAAGAAGGGTAGATTTGGCAATGTGAAGGTTGAATTTAACTTTTTTTCCCTGCATTTCTTTATAAATTCAACTTTACTATGATCATTTCCTTAGGAAGTGAAAAGAGAAGTAATATTTTCTCCAGCTGGATGAACACAAATTCAATATATTTAATTGAATGGTTATCTTCAATTAATTGAAGGGAATGACTCAAAAAGTTCCTGAGACATTCTTGAGACCTAGGGACTGAGAGGAAGAATGAGTCAAAGACAGAGGAAAGCCAGAGTATGGATAGAAAGGAGTTTGAAGTTAAGGTTCACAGGTTAATGGTTTGTTTTATTTTATAGGCAAAGAAAGTTAATGGTTCATTTCATAGGCTGAGTATAAAGATCTCTGCATCACAAATAATCTTAAACTATTTCCCCAAGTTAAGACTGCAGGCATCTTTAATTACAATGTTTACTTGAGAAATGAGAAGAAAGCAAAAGCCCCAACCAAAAAACAATAATAATCAATGAGAACAGATCCAGAGAACTGTTTGGAAGCAATGATTAGGATTCATGTTGTAATCGCCATGTGTTCGTGGGGTTTCCAGATTCAGAGCTACGTTTGTATTAGAGCAATTCATGTGTAAAACAGCCCATTGTAGTGTTTCACAAAGAATAATAATGTCATTGGGCTTTATTTACAACTGGTAGTCAGTAAGGATTTTTAAAATCTTACTTTTCTTTTAAAATTATGAGGAAATCATTCACATTTCAGAAAATGAAGAACAAATTGTGTTCTTTCATAGCTATTAAATGATATACAGAGAACTGTATGTGAATGTATTCTGACTGACTTTTAAAGCTGAAAGTTATACATACTTTATATAATTGTAATAATGATACATATGCTGGTACTTTATAGTCTACATTGTGATCATCTTCCATATAATTATCTAGTTTAATTATTCTTAACAAACAGTTGATATCTTGCATGTGCTAGGTATGTTAATAAATAAAATTAGAGTGTTTGGGGAAATTATAGCTTAAGCAAGCATGATAAGTCCTTGTGCTAATTTATGCAATGTCCACACACACCCAAAAGGAAACACTGCCCACCCCCTTCAGAAGCAAAAGAAAGGATCTCAAACGAACACACGGCTTTCAAAATGAAAGAAAAGGTCAAGTGATAGGCAGGACCCTACAGGAAGGTCAAGAGTGATACAGGAAGAAGAAAAAGCTGTGTAAAGAGCCTGGGCTAGAGGGAAGGGAACATGACATGTTTTGAAAACTGGAAGTGACAGTGTTAAAGTTAAGAGGGTTTTTTTGTGTCAGCTCTGAAGTACATGAAGACACAATACACAGCAGCCCCGGTGACCTTAACAAATAGAAATGCATGGTAAAGAGTCTTAGACATGAATACTGGGAAGGGATAACAGATACAGAGTCTGAGTGATTAACCTTGAAAAATAAGGAGGCCAGTTGGATATATGAAGCTGTAAGGATGGGAGAGGAGGAGTGAGGAAAGGAGCATGGCCAGATGAAACCAAGGTGGTGGGTGCAAATGGATGCTGAGAAGGGGCTATTCTGAACCGCTCTTTCTGCGAGGCAGTCAGAGCAGGAAAGAAATGGAACGAAGCATAAATCAACGCTTCTGTTTCATCCTACTCAATACTGGAATTACAGGTGGGATTCAGCATGCAGATTTCCAATTATGCCATATTCATGTATTAAAATGTCACAGTGAAGAAAGGGAAGCGAGCACAAAGCCCACCCCTAAGCCAAAAAAGTTATAATTGACAGCTGCCGAGAGAGGGAAGGCAAGTTCTCTCCAACAGCAGACACTTCGTCTATCAACCACACTCCTCAGCCAGGGAAAGCCTCATGCTTCTCCGTCAAAACTTTATCTGTTTTTTTTTTAAGAAGAATAAAANAACAAGCCCCCCCCAAAAAAAGCCATGGAGGTTGTTTGTATTGATTAACTTTTTGATAGAAAGAACACACAGTTGGATGGGGAGGGAGGGGAGAGTACCTGAGAAGAGTTGGGATAGGAAACGAATATGGTCAAAGTATACAAAAAATTAAAAGTCTCAATGATTCTGTACAATAAACGTATGCCAATAAACTGGGGGCACAGGGCTGGAATTGTTGCAGACACTCGAAGGGCTGCCAGGGAGAACAAATTAGAAGAATATGACAGCACATGGTCTAGGGCTCTTACAACCTGATAGGAGAAATTTAGGGAAGAGAAGGGAGGTGAAGATGGCATACCGGAACACTAGGATGGCAAAGCAGATAATTTTTATTGAGCTCTGTGGTCAGTCAATGAATATAAAGTACTTTCAACAAGATCAAAACCTCAAGCAAATTTCCAGTTCGTGTCTTAAAGGTTAATTATATTGTTGAGCATTTGTGAAGGGACTCAGGTTGATTCGGTTGCGTAGTCAATAGCTGACTCTGGGAGTTTCTCTCTGCTGTGTATCTTCTATCTCCAGCTCCTCATGCTTTTTCAAGAAAATGAGGAAATCTCAGAAAAACCACTGACTTAAGATGGGACATCTTCTCACAACTTTATTATTGTCTTCGGATTCTCCAGTCAGGTCTAATATTTGGTGGGAAGCTTTGTGGGGCAGGTAAGATACATTGTCAGTTCTTATCAGAGACTCTAGTCTGAAGTCTCCTCTTCATACAGCCCCATGGGAGCTTTTTGTCTCTGATAATCCTGGTGATTTTTGCTGTCTCCACCCCTGTACTACAGGGAGAAAACTCCTCGGATCTCAGATCCTAGAAGATTCTGAATTATTTTTTCACACAGTGGCTCATCCATTCCCACAGAATTTTCTTTATCATGCAGCTATTTTCATAGAGGAATTGTTTTTTTATTCTTTCACAATGAAAATTCTATATTTATGCAAAAAGATGCCATAATTCTTTCAATGAAGCATATCCTTCAGCACATTTGATGGTGAAAATAAGTCAGCGTGGTACTCCTGGGTTTGGAGATTTATTAAGGGTTCAATTTATGGGAGGAGTGATAATTTGAACAAAGGGGTTGAGACCATGATAGCAAAATCCACAGAAACAGCTGATCTGGGCTTATGGGAGCTCACTGACTCTTGGCTATCAGCTGAGGAAACTGCATAGGACCCAACTAGAACCTCTGAGTGGATGACATTTGTGTGACTTGGTCAGTTTGTGGGGCCACTGCCCATGGGACTGGTATTTATCCCTAGCGCATTAACTGACTTCTTGGAGCCCATTCCATACAGAGGGATACCTTGCTCAGCTTAGATACAGTGGGAGGGCTTTGGTCCTGTCTCAAAAACTTTGTTGACTCCTCATGGGATGTCTCACCCTCTCTGAGGAAAGGATGGGGGATGGGGTGGGGAAAGCGGAAGGAATGGAGGTAGAGGTAACTGGGATTGGTCTGTGAAATAAAAAAGATTATTTAAATAAAAGTATTTGGTTTATATCCATTGTGAATATCTACTGAGGATAGAAGTTGATTGTCACATGCCATATTCACACCTTCCTCACACTTTCTCTACATTGTCAATGAAAGATGCCATGAATGGTTTATAGGCAAGGTTGACAACTTTATGAGGTGCAAACTTGGAATTTGAAATCTAAAAGCTATTGTGACATTTTCCTGATACCTTTATTGTCTTCTTCGTCAGCCTCAAGTCAAAGTCTACCTTCATTTCCCTCTGTCCATTTTCCATTTTTTAACACAACTGGGAAAATAGTGCCAATAATTTAATAAAAGAAACACTTAGGTAACAAGAGACCCTTTCAAGGAGATGTCATCATCTAATGGAGAATTATTATGCCATATATATTATCACAGCTATAGCGGAACCAGATCAAGGAAAAATGATGAGT
This sequence comes from Bramus lutescens, assembly GCA_001685075.1. NCBI lineage: Eukaryota > Metazoa > Chordata > Mammalia > Rodentia > Cricetidae > Bramus > Bramus lutescens. Next base: position 93,277 of record LOEQ01004603.1, read on the forward strand.
TCTTTTCCTTCTGCATGTTTTTACGAATATGGGCAATGAAGAAAGGAAGAGGTTATGCAGTTAAAAGGGAACAAGTCCATGGGAGGTAATGCATTATGTATTATTATTGAAGTATTATTTTGAAAAGGAATCTACAGAACAAACAATATCTGACGGAAGCTATACCAAATGAAACCACATTTTCTCAAAAATGTCAGCTACATTTTGTTGTTCAAGTGTCGGGATCAAATCCAGAGATTTGTCTATTCTAGGCAACTATTCTACCACTAAGCTATTTTCTTTTGTTTTTATTATTAAGAATAATTCTTTTTTCTTATAATAAGTTAAAAATATTTCTGAAAAATAACCATCAATTTATCAGTCTGAAAGCTGGTACCCCAGAGTTTAAATGAACTGTATAGCGTCAAATGGCTAAGCAGGGCAAGTGGGTTACTGTTCTCAATTTTGTAGTCAAAGTTATTCTAGGAAAGATAGATTTGTAGCCCCTTGGAAACAATTATCTTTCTGGAGGATAATTTTTTTTCATGTAAACTTAGAATCCAATAGCATTGTGCTATAACCTCTTAAAAATCGACAGCTCAGAGGCACAGGTAGTATAGATTTCGCCTCATTTCCCACTTTGTCTCCTACAAATGATCTACTTGTGGATGTCAATAAAACAGATCAATGTCGCAAAGGACACAGAGAACTGACAGAGTTGGGTGCAAGGCATAACTACAAAACATTTGTGATCCAAACTTCTATTTCACTCAAGAGTGGTTCTTCTGCTTTGTAGACTTCTGCCGTTGTGACCCCTTGACAAGTAGTTACCAAGCAAGCACTGTGACTTGTGTGTGTATGTGTTGTATGCTTATACAGACACATGCCTGTGGTACACACACTTGTGCAGGTGACTTTAGGGGCCAGGGATTGATAGTAGCATGGCTATCTCAACTACTGCTTTTCATGATTTTTGAGAGGGTTCTGTCATTAAACCTTGCTACTTTCCACTAGATTGCCTGGTCAGGAGGTCCCAGGTTCTGGGGTATCTATGCCTCAGTTCTGGGGTATCTATACCTCAGTTCTGCCATTGCCATTAAAAGCCATGCTTCTCTTTTAGATAGGTGCTAGCGATCCAAATTCAGATCTTCATGTTTGGTCAGCAAGCATTTTACTCAGCCATCGCCCTAGCTTGGTGACTTCTAGGCAAGTAAAAGACCTATTAGGTCAATTTCTCACTTTCCACATCTGCAAAAGGTAGAAAATATGATACTAGGAACTGAAAGTTTGGATCTTACCTCAATTTAATGAGAAAAATCTATACTACTGGTTTATTCTGTAAGATCCTACAATGGTGCACTCTCCAAACTTTTATAATTAAATCTTTCTTGTTAATCAGCAAATATTTATAGATCTAAGACCTATTCAGTGTTTCCAACGTGCTTTTCTTGTGATTTCGTTGTTCAAAGCCTCATAGAATCCCATTAGACACTAACCCAACACCTAATATAAAATGTAGGCATCCCCAGAGTTTCACCAGGAATTTTGGGGAACAGTAAAACTTCACTATTGCAGATATATAAGTGTTCTATATATCCTTTACAAAGGCCCAATCTTTTTAAGGAAGTAAAAATTCCCTCCTTCCTCACTTCCATCTGCCTGTGATATGAAGACTAGAGTTTTGTTGTTTTGAACCTAACAAATGGAAAAGAGAAACTTCTATTTTTTTAATGCAGTGGGTCATAATTCTTAGCAACACTCTAATATATGTCTTATCATCACATAAGACTCACATTAACTTCAAAGGCAGTGACACACAATGGCACACAGAGTGGTGAGGAACATTTCCAGGACATAATGAAGTACTATCTGAAGCAGGCATGAAGCAGATGTCTTGGGAGAGGAAACAGTAGCAGCTCGGCAAGTCAGGGAGCTGCCAGAGGCAGCCTGGGTCACTCACTCAGCCTTAAGGAGATCAGGCTGACAGTCAACCAAAAAACTCAGAGCCAGGTGAAGAAAAGCACATTGGAAACACTGGAGACACTGCTTCTAAGTGAGGGCCAACTTACATGTGTGTGACTTGGCAGACGGTACTGGATATTCATAAATCTTCCAAGTTCCAGAGAGCTGGATGCTTTGAGAAATGACCGTGACCCACATAGGCATGAAATGGATTCGGGATATAAAAAATGCATGTGGGACCAATGAAGAAAAGCCAAGGCCATACCTCCTAGTTTAAGGCAGTTTTCCCGAATTCTACCATTGGAGAACGTGTTCTGGAATGGTGAAGTTCTACTCTGAGTCACCTCCAAATTTCGAAAGCTTCATGCCCCGAGTTGTGCAAAGGGAAGCAAAGAATGTCCTTGTTTGGTTAGGGAGAGAGTTTAGTTTCCCAGATATCAACCTATGGGACACCTCTAAGTATCCAGGAAATCTGAACGTCAAGTCCTGGGCTAGGTCTGCTGATTGGAAATGCAGAGCTAGCTGCAGAGTGATGTATTAGAGAAAGGGACATGTGAAGACTTAGGAGATCAGCAGTTGCAAGGCACAAATCTCCCTAGATTTCCTCGGTGACTGCAGTACTTAACTTCCAGTTGAGCAAGGAACAAGGTGTTGCAGGAAAACATAACTTCAGAGAAAGGGCGTGTTTTATTGCTCAGTTCAGAGTGCTCTCTGAATGGCTGATAGAGAAGCTAGGCGGCAGGATTATCACTGCCCATTGCCTTTTCTGGGTTGTTAGGGAATCTGATTAATGGAGCAAATATGGTTTTGGCATAACAATCAAGATGGGTTCTGTAGACAAAGCAGGACTTGTCTGCTTTACCCAATGCCCATTCAAGATGGACAAGTCGACATTTTCAAAATGGAAAACAGATGTTTGGTACAAAGCTTTAAAAGTGTCAGGTAGAGATGAAGGACCCTGGCTTCTTAGATGGATGGGATCCAAGAAAGGAATGTGAAGAAATCTGACATTTCATTCACCAGGCATGAGTGTGTTCCAAAATAATCAGTTTACTACAGAAAAGAAAGAAGTGGTGTAGAAGTCCTTGGTTAGGAGGAGGAATGGCTTCTGAATGTCATAAGAGACTTCTTGTAATTGTTATTCTAAACAATTAAATTGTCCTAGCATCATCTTCAAATTGACTTTAATAAAGAGAAAAGGCCTTGAATAAAGTTATAACAGTACTGTTGGCAATTAAGCATTTATATTCAGCCCACTGCAAACACCCCAGGAGCTATGTAAGAATTTTGCTTACATTATTTTCATTCTTCTAAAGCAAAGGCAAAGTGAACATCTGCATAAGCAAATGTACACTTTGAAATGTTAAGTAAATAAGATGAATTATTGTGTGTTTTGAAAGACAATGGTGTCATCCAGTGAATTTTTAAGAAAGAAAGCACTTAGTTTGAACTTTAACCTCAGGTATTCTGATTCCATTTATCTCTAGTGGGGCTGGACATCTGAGTATTTATAAAGCTTCCCAATTATTTTAGTGTGCAACCAGATTGAAAAGTACTACAGCAGTGTGGCTAGATGTCTAAGACACATGGATATATTCCCACTTCCTTAGCCTGCTCTATACTTGTATGTGCCTTGGATTAGACAGAGTCGTTGCTAGTACGTTTCTAGTAGCAGGCATCCCTGTTTACATTCTTCATCATAGTACAAGGTAGTTAGTAAGAATTTGGATGCTAAAATAGAAATACCTACTACGAAACATTGAATTTCCACTTCCGAGCTATGTAACCCTGTATACATAATTCCATCTTGTGGTCTTCTGTTTCTTTGTTTTAATAACAATGAAACCTACCTCTTATAGTATGTACTAAGATTATGTGTAAATGAGACACACATTAAGCCTTTAGAATAACTTTACAAAGATCAGTATCTTGTCACTAATTTTCTGACTCAGTGAGACCAATAATACAACTTAAATATAATCCTTAAACCATTAAACTTATCAGTCCAGTTTTCTAATCATTTCTAGTAATTTTTTGGCCCTTTATCAATCATTTTACAGAGATTGAGGTAGACTCAGGTACATCTGTGGCTCTATTTTTTTCCATCTATGGTCCATGGAAATCACCTGATGTGTTTCTCAGAAATAAGGTTGCCTGCACACCATGGCCAGGGGTGATTCTTATGCTTAGTGTAATTTTAGCCTATCTGGTCGAGTCCATGTTGTCAAAATGGACATTAGTAGAACTTTTCTTCTTCTCCTTCCAGCTGTCCTGGTTCTAGTTTGTCAGGGTCCCTGAGAAACATCAATACAATGTGTCTGTAGAGGACACACAGAAGCTAATGCCAATGTGCTTATATAGGAACATATTTAAGATTGTTGATTGACAAAGCAATTTTAAAAATATTTATTTATTTATTACATATACAATATTCTGTTTGTGTATATGACTGCAGGCCAGAAGAGGGCATGAGACCTCATTACAGATGGTTGTGAGCCACCATGTGGTTGCCAGGAATTGAACTCAGGACCTTTGGAAGAGCAGGCAATACTCTTAACCTCTGAGCCATTTCTCCAGCCCAATAAAGCATTTTTTGATTGAAAATAGATTCATTGATCATGCAATATATTCTGATTAGTTTCCCCTTCCTCTACTCCTCCCATTGCCTCCCTACTCCCCCTCCCTTCCCCTCTAGATCCACCCCTTTCTGTCTCTCACTAGAAAAAAACAGAATTCTAAGAGATAATAACCAAACATGACAAAATAAAATATAACAAGATGAAACAAATGCTATCATATCAATGTTGGACACAGTAAACCAACCAGAGGAAAAGAGTCCCAAGAGAAGACCAAAGAGTCAGAGACTTACTTGTTCTCATAACTAGGAGTCCCATAAAATTACTAAACCAATAGCTATAAAATATAAGCAAAGAACTTGGTGAAGATATATTTAGGCCCTGTGCTTGCTGTTTCAATCTCTGGGTGCTCATATGCACCTTGCTTATTTGCTTTGTTCTCCTGGTATCCTCCATCACCTCCGGCTGTGATAATCTTTCCATCTGTTGTGACATAGGTTTCCCTGAGCTCTGAGAGGAGGAATGTTATAGAGACCTCCATTTTAGATTCTCTATTCTCAGAACATGACAAGGAACTTTAACTCTGTCTGTAAAATGCCTGTTTAATTGAGTGTTCAGTCCTAACCAGGATATTTATAGTAAACCGTTCAAGGCTCAGGGAGCACCATAGAAGAGGGGATAGTAAGAATGTAAGATCTAGATGACAGACAGCAGGAAGAAGGGTATAAATGCTATTTCTGGCCATGACATAGACATTGAAATCATGAACTCACAACAACTGTAGTTTCCTGAAGTTGACCTGTATAAGAATAGGCCTGTCAACTGTTACTCATACATGAGGAGGGTTTCATGGAACTCTATCCCTCCTGGAGGTACCACCAACTATTGATGGATGTATGAGGATAATTCCACGGGTGAGCCCACTACATCACTCCAGTGATATAGTTCTTTACTGTTGGTCATAGAGATGATTCTGGGTGAACTGAGAGTGTCACAAAACAAAAGAGAAAGTTATGAATGTGGAAAAGAGACTGTTACACAGAACTGGGATGTTGATGGGGGTGAGAAGGAGATAAATTAGTGTGGGAGGTAATAGTAACTGGAATGCGTTGTCAGAATGTATGAGATGGTCAAAGAATAAAGCTAATTGATAAAAGACATCTACCTTGACATTATATAAACTTCGAGCAGTTTCTTTGGGAGATGATTGCCTTCACAATGGCATGAATCTGTTTTGATCACATTTCAGAAAGAGATAATACACTGGAGTGCTTTCCTCAATTGTTCTGAGTGTCTTCCCCTTGAGTTGACTCTCCATAACTCATAGTCTGGGGAAAGAGTAAATCCTTCAAGACCACCCATGTGTATCTTATATGTCCTGTTCTCTTTCATTTCATCCCTTGAGACCAATTTCCAATGGCTAAAACACTCCTATTCCCCACACCAGAGGCTGACGGGACTTCATATGCACCCCTGTCAAGCCATTCTTAGAAGGTAGGCTGCCAAAAGGGTTATGCGTTCTATGGGCGTGCTATGGTGGTTTCAATAAAAATGGCCTCCATCAGCTCATAGGAAGTAGCACTAGCGAGAGGTTGGCCTTGTTGGAGGAAGTGTGTCACTGGTTTTGGGTTTCAGAAGCCTAAGCCAGGCCTAGTGGCACTCTCTCTTCCTGCTGACTGGCAATCCAGATGTAGAACTCTTGGCTACCCTTCCAGTACCGTGGCTGTGTGCATGCTAACATGCTTCCTGCCATGACGACAATGGACTAAACCTCTGAACTATATATAAGTCAGCCCCAGTTAAATGCTTTCCTTTGTAAGAGTTGCCATGGTTATGATATCTGTTCACGGCTAGACACCCTAAGTAAGACACATGCCACCTTAGAAGGTCCTTATTTATTTCCAGTTGGAGTAACTGTCATATCCACTAGTGGGAAAAGAGTATGTATAACCTTTTCTCCATCCATAATTCTAAAATAGTATCCACAAAGTTCCAAGTTTCACCTTACATCAGGGTTTTTAAAGAGAGCCCTTATCAAATAACAAAATACATGAGCCCTTCAACAATGATTGTTCATGATGCTCACTTAATTCTTCAGTCATTTATAGTGACTAAACCTAAAGCCATCAGAAACCACTCTCATTAAGTCCTATGAATGTAACCCTAGGCTCAGGAGGCAGAGGCAGAGATAACATGACTTTTACATTATTGAGAATTCATGACAAAAATCAAAAAGAAAACATATTCTAATTTACATTCTTTGTTTCGTGTCCAGAGGATTGGAGGAAACAGTAAAAGGGTCAAACTGGAATAAAACAAGAATTTGTGCATTAAAGATAGAAAGATGTAAAATTAACTAGCACACCTAGGGAGCATGGGTACACCTACCAAATAGCTCTTTGAGACTTACCAAACAAAACCTGCAGGTCTGCTGTGTCTTGGTCATTGGCTCTCTATCAAGGGACTGTTCTTTGGGACTCTGGCTGGTGGCATAGTTGTATCCAGAACATTGGTTGTTTCAATGCCCAAAGAAGAATGCTCTTGAAGACTTGGCTCACAAAGCGCATGCACCATTTTGGTTTGTTAACTGACTGACTAGTCATATGGTGTAGCTCATTTTATCACAAGAGGTCCAGGGATTACAAGCCAACCATTTGTTCAAAGAGATGAACCAGAGATATTCAGGGAGAAGTACTAATAATTGCCAAAGATGCATTATAGACAGTGGTACTTAACATTTTATGCTTGGTAAAGTTTCTCAAGTAAATGGTAAGAAATGGTGTTTCTTTAGAGCAAGTGTATTTTGAAAAATGCTGATCATAAAAAAGAGACTCCTGGTGGCTGGAAAGATTGCTCAGTTGTTAAGAGCACTGGCTGTTGTTCCAGAGGACATGGGTTCGATTCTCAAAACCCACATGGCAGCTCTCAACTATAATTCTGGTCCCAGGGGATCTGACACCTATATACCAATGAACATAAAATAAAGTTAAATGAATTATTAAAAAAGAGACTCATGGGTTAAAGGTTTCTTATAGTCATTAGAAAACCAAAAGCCTACTTTAGCAGACAAAATTTGTAAAGGTCTATCAATATACTTAATTTTCTTTCCTTTTAAAACAGCCATGCAATATAGAATTTATGCCAGAATCCAAAAGGAGGAACTGTGAGTGAGCATAGTCTCTCTCTAGAGAAATTCAGAAGCCAATCCTTTCAGGTATGGAGAATGACATTTCTAGGTCAGAAGACATGATGGCTTTCCTTCTTGTTTTAGAACTCTCTGTTAAATGTTTTTTTTTTATAAAGGAAAATGTTCTGAAATAATCTAGAAGACAAAAACTCTCCAGAAAAGAGGAAACTGGTAGGAATTTTGTATTGAATATAAAACCACATTACTAGCTACTAGGTAACTAGCCTTTTGGGGGAAAAAAATCTTCTTTTCCCCTGGAAGTTTTAAAGCAATGTGGACTGTCATCAATTCAGAGGGTAGAATTAGTAAAGGGACAGAAATGGCTGGAGGCTTCTGTTGTCTATCCCTGCTCTGGGTTGAATTTTCTGTCTACTTAAGACAGTACTGGAAGAGGCACACACAGCTGTTCTTCAGAGAAAAAAAGTCCTTTGTCAGATTTTAGTTTGGACATTTAGTAATTATTTGACTGTGTTTTAAGTCTTCATTTTTGTAAAAACCCAAAACAGTATATCTTAGATTTTTACTGACTCTTAAATTATTTGTCATAGAATTTTTTAAGGATCCATTTTTCAATTTTCTTTTGCTATTTTATTGACTTGGTTCTTTGACTATTTTATACATGCATACAAGGCATTCTGATTACTCTTGTGCCCCAATATTTCTCATCCCCCTAAGATTTTCCTCTCTTTCCTATAGATCCCCTTCCTATCTTCATGTCTGGGTTTTTTTATTTCTTGCCCTCTAAGTTTGTCATCTGTGTGGCCATGGGTTTCGAACTCTTCAATGGATCAGGGTGGACTCATCAGTAGGTATACAATTTAAGGAAGTGATTCAATGTAGCACTGGAAGATAGCAGTTCAACGGTTGCCTTTAAAAAGGGGCAGTGACATATGGAAGAATTTCAGGGAACCTGAGGCTACTTTTTAGGGCAATGGAAGCATTTGTCCCTTTGAATGTAGAGAAGATTTTGTGAGACATCATAACTATCAAAATTATATACCTTAACTATGGTCACTTGTACCTAAATGCAGCCATTTAAAAGAATAACTCAGTATTGTCTGTGAATAGTTTGGCTTGAAAAGGATTCCTGTTAAGTTGAATGACCAAGCTGCAGAGGTCATGTTTAGATCTCTAAACTTGTAATATTTATATCAAACTTGCAGTTCAGAATGTGAAATTTTCAGATGATATTGATTTAAGGTGAATGAGAATGTGGGGTAGTTAAAATATGTATTAAGGACAAGCAGTTAATAAACTGGAAGTTTACTAGTAGCTGATGCTGTGACTTCAGTGGCTGAGACTGCAGTGGTCTGGAAAGAATCCACATTTTAAAGTATTGGGTACAATATTGTTTGTCGCAATTGTGATCCACCAACATGCCTTATGAATGGTGCTTACCTAAAGTTTCCTTCGCTAGGATAAACTAACATCTTTCAGATGTAGTTCAAATTATCAGGAACATTTCATATAAACCTCCATATTGTTTGTGATTCTGAGAACAGTGTTAGAACTATCACTCAATGAATGGAAATAAGTGGAATATAATTTCCAAGGTAAACATCAGTGCATGAATGAAAACAAATAATACAGTCCAAACATCACGGCTTACTGTTGCAGAATTGTTTCTTAAGTATTTTCAGGACATTGTGCTTTTCGATCTTCACGGGAAGTTTTAAAACTTCAGGCTACTAACGAACATGATACTAAGCCTCTAGTCGTAATTGAGACTATTTCTATAGGAAGAAATGCAAAAGTGAGGTATTCTTTTGATCCAGCAGATCAGCTGTGATTATTATGCTCCACAATGGCAGAGACATCTGAGTTGCTTTGATCTCCCCACCACTTATAAGGGCCACAGCTGATTGGATTAGTACACACATGCTCCAAAAGCTGTCCTGCCATCGAATACACAGAAACAATGTGTGTCTGAGGAAATACTTTAAAATTCTAAAACATTATTAGAGAGTAATGGTGATTCAGTTGCAAAAATTAGCCATTGGCTACCATATATTAAATTTTTAAGTTTTAAACAGAACTTTAAACCAGCTGGAAAAGCATACTCTTATTGAAAAAAAAAATCCCTTCACTTTCAAAGTGAGGCAGCAGAACTCAAGAAGCATTGTTTTTAAAATTCTGGATGTTAAGTTGCTAAGTGCAAGTACCATGGTCATTTTACTTTGTTTAGCACCTAACAGAATAAATCTTTATGAGAGGAACTGAAAACATACTGAATGTTAAAGGCTAATGAGACTTGACTTGAATGTAGCTTAGACAGACCCCATGGCAGTCACCTAAGGAGGTTCATGTAGACAGCTGAGGTCGAATTTGATATATTCCCCTTTAAAACTATTGATTTTTGTAAGCTATCTGTTTTTTGAAAAAGAAGTATCATGATTTCAGTTTTTATTTTTGTGGATGATGTGCAAATTCACAAACTCAGCTGGAAATCAATGAGATGCAGATGTAAATACATATATATATATATATATGTAAATATATATATAGTCTGAATTTTTATAAAGTATTGGGTTGATCCCAATAGAATTTAAACTTTATGAAATACAGCTCTCCCTTTTATATTTCACCATTTGTTTGCACACATTTTTCTTTAGCGCCCCAGAATCTTTAACTTTTTGATTTAAAGAGGCTCCCTTTTATTTCTTTCCTCTGCCATATGCCAAGTTACTGTTTAATTCAGGACTGGTATTCAGTTAAAGTATAAACTATTTATAGCTGTATATGGTAATTTATATTTAAAAACATATAAATCCTGTGCTTTTGTTCAATTTTAATGTGAAATCAAAACTGCTCTCAAAGTAAAGACTATTAAAACTAAGATTTTAACCTGTACTACTCAGCCAGATCCTACTTCAAAACAAAAAAAGCAAAATGAAACAAGTATGATTAATCAGCAGTTTAAATATTTCTAATAAGCATGCTTAGGATGATCAAAGTATCCATTAGATGTTGGCAGTCATATAATGATTTACCTTTAGCCAGCATTTTCTGAAAAGCATCTTTGGAAATGGATCTTCCTAAAACAACACGTATTTTTATTTCTACTCAATAGGAAATGTTTAAAAGTAACATCTATGCTGCTTTGAATGAGAATGGTCCCCAAAAGCTCATACATTTGAATGATCGCCAGAGAGAATAACACCATTGGAAAGAATTAGAAGAAAGGAGATATAGTCTTGTTGGGGTAGATATAGCCTTGTTGTAGGAGGTTTGTCACTATGGTTGGGCTTTGAGGTTTCAAAAATCCCTCTTCAGTTCTCTCTCTGTCTCTCTCTGTCTCTGTCTCTCTCTGTCTCTGTCTCTGTCTCTCTC